>CACRXK020002559.1:0-42421 GCA_902702795.2 Paramuricea clavata
ATAAACAACTCGAGCTCGTGTCTCACCGGGATATCCAAACACTCGAAAACAATGTATGAAAACACTCGCGCTTCGCGCTCGTGTTCTCATACATTGTTTTCTCGTGTTTGGATATCCCGGTGAAACACTCACTCTCGTTGTTCATATATTACATCCAAATTTGAATAACTATAGTAATAACATATTTCAACTATCTCGTGCATAAGTTTTGCCTCCAATGTGTGCACTCTTTTATGATCTGCACATTCTGTCATGTTTAAATACCTCTGCAACTATACCAAGCACATATTCAAATATATCCCCGTTTTGCTCCTTTCTTATTAGTTTTAATTTGGACAGCTTTTATTTCTTATATAAGAATTTAGAGTTACGTCAGGTCAGGTTACAGGTTGGATGGGGATGCGAGGGTGTGGACTAAAGGGTTAGAATTGACTGGGATGATGTGCGAAGGTGAGCAATTTCATATCCACGAAATGTCCCAAATAGTTCCCATTTTCTAACCAAACTCATTTTTAAAAGGTGTGAAAGGCCTGTTTCTGGCGCCTTAAAACCAATTTGCTCATTTTAGGCCTTTCACAAGGCTGGCCATGTCGGATTCGCAAGCTTACCACTATATATGATATATGTTTTCCTAGGCATGCTGATGAGCCCTGATATGGGCCGAAAGAGCCATTTTCAAAGTGCAATTGTGCAAAATCTGCAAATAACTGAAACAACTTTTGCCACAGGACACAGGTACAATACTTTATTATCATGCCCCTGAAAGCAACATTTCAAAATATACAGTAAAGTTATATTGCACAATTTTGAACTCGGCCCTTAGACAAAATTTTCACCAATGACATTTTTCGAAACAAAGAAGTAAAATATTCTCCTTAGAAAAGCACTTTTTCATGTTTTGTTGGTGAGGAATTCCACCGTGAAAATGCTGGAAATGGCCAATCCGGGCTTCACAGATTCAAAAAATTTCCGGCTGGGCCACACAGGCACCGCGTTTATGTCTCGCTTGATTGTGGCAATCAGTTCGCTTGCGTTTCGGATCTTTCACCCACACGGTTTACAAACTCGGTCGGATAGTTCCGATGTAGAACTAACTTCGATTCCTAAATGAACTGAACACATTTCGGCTTATTTCGGCGAAGGTTTTGCCACTGTCATGATCGTTCTTTTGCTTGCCTTAAATAAATAATTTCTCCGACGATATATAAGATGTTTTCTCTATTGCCCCGTATTTTAGTTTCAAAGCACATTTAATACACAAACGTTACGACAGTGGTCATTACATTTTCCGCGCTTGCTTTCCTACCTCTTGTCGTTATTCAGAGGTCCTGATTGAAACTTTCAATGGCGTTTCTGTCGACATATTTTATATTTGCAATTTTGCGACCAAACAATAACATAGTTTGACAGTTTGATTATCACTATATTTAGTGTTTGCTGATCGGCTAATTGGACCTGGACAAAAAAGTGGACGGTTATCAAATTAAACTGCCAAACCCAGCAGGTGGTATTTTAGACCGCCTACAATGCAGGCTACTCTACACCAGGACGCTTATACATAGGGCGGTGAAACGGCAATAGGCGCACTGATCGATGTGTGATGCAATCAACTGGTAACGAGCATTCAGTTGTTACTATGACGACGTTGTCTTACTGTATGACAAGATAAATATCCCGAGAAAACTGAGCTGGCGGACATTTTGTAGTCAAATTTTGATGAAGATACAGATATTGGGGGTAAAATTCCGATGTTATACGATAATTTTGTAGATTCAGCTATTGTATTTTCATATAATTCTTTGAGTTTTTCGCTATGCTCAAAACGCTTGCGAAAGCTTACGAACGGTGAAAGGTTTTTAAAACTCTTCATATGGCACGTACGATCGTTCACGTTCGATAGAATACAACTTAGGCCTTATATTAAATTTAATGCTAGGTGAGCTTTTCACTCAAAAATCAAGAAACGCCCAACTTCAATTTCGACTTTCTTAACGAATCCTTACAAGAAGCGTCTAGGCTGATTGATCACAAAATTTCGATGTTGGGACGAAACGTTTTCGAAAACTGCGCTCAACATATATACATCCGGGCGGATCGTATTTTGATTAAATAGCCAAGAAGTAAAATATGTTTACGGCTCAGAGTTACTTCATCTGAATGCAGTAAAAGTACGGTATTTAAAAGTATGAAATTATTAACATAATAACACAAAATCATGACATGCCCAATTGTTTTTTACCTTCCACAATACCTTACTTCCCAACGCCCTGCATTCAAACGCTGAATTCCGATTTTTATTTAAACTTTTGGAGATAAGCAAATACGATCAGGGGAGTAGGGAGCATAAAAATATGGAGGCCACCGGTTTCGAGGGGAACTTTTACATAATGAAAAGGGAACCCAAAAAATTTTCCTCGGAAATGTTGGCGAGGGGTGGAAGGAAGGAAAGAAAATTCCAACCATATCATAATTCATCGGCAATATAATACATTTGGCCAACTTTCGAATCGCGACATAGAACTACAATTAACGCAATTCTGACCAAAATGTTTTTAAAAAACATCTAAATTTCCTATAAATTTCTTTCTTCGGATTTACTCACAAGACGCATATTAGAATTTACAACATATCTATAGCTTGTGTAAACAGGCATACGTAAATGTTTTCAGGAAACAAAAAGGGCACCTTCGATGTTAATTTCTGCCGAAGGCAGCCTCCTATTCTTGACGATGTGTTATAGCGCATTTGTATTTCCCGCCAACAGTTTTATATATTGAAGCGTATCTCGATTTTGTGTCGTTCAAGTTTTTGTCAGCAGTTATGATGTCAAATTATGACGTTGCAGTTAGGAATTTACATTGGAGCATTATCATACCCCAGGAGTTTACGATAGGATATCGACGACTACCAATACTTTGTACAGTGACCTGCGAACGCCGTACCACGAATGGCGTTTAAATTTCGACGGCAGCTTTGTAGCATGTAAACAAATTATTAAAACATGAGGTCAGGAGCGAAGCAAAGACATTTTTTATTTTTTGTGTAAATACTGGCCTTATCATATTCAGGTTTAGTGAGAAAGGGAGATTTTATTTAGAGGTATGTCAATTTGCTCGATTTTTTTCTTTTACAATCTCAATTCACAGCGAATTTCAACTGTTATTTGAGACGAAAGCCAACACGTTTTTGTTTGGTACTTCGATCGTATGTACAGCAGTACAGGATTTTATAATAAATGTTTTTGTTTGGTATGTACAGGATTTTTAAAATATAACAAAGACTTACCATTTCAAAATTGATTTTAAACGAATTCATGAAATAACAATGTTTAAAAGCTTTATTTACTATCATAAATAAATATATTAATGCAGTATATTCATCAGTTCATCACAAACTCTATGTATTAACGCGGAATGTTGTGAATAGTATATGCACGTCTTAATATAAATCAGGCTTTATAATATAAATATATTGCTATAGCAACCCAGTGTGGATAATTGATGTCTGCACATATTAACTTACCAGCAGTTACAAGGTATGATGGTCTGTAGCATAATATGAAATAATCTTACCGGCCTTCATTCATATATTCACCTGGCTGTGTCACTACATTTCAGAGTATAATATATTTTTCCATAACGCTCACAATTTCTTTCTTATTTTATAGTTTTGCAGTTCTGACTGAGTACAATCTTAGTCATTACAAATGAATGGTGTCATCTGAAGCTGACATATTAAACAAAAATGTCAACAAGTAGATTTTGTCTCCCCATCAGCAGGCTGTTCAGTTGTTCTGCGATAGGGATAGCCTTGAAGGTGCCATTAAAACGATAATTGGGACAAAAACGGACTTAGTATTTCTATATATAAAATTTTTTATTAAATTCTACATGTCCAATGATTCAATCAAGGAGTATTATTGTTTATACATATGGTATTTTATCTCCCTTCTCCGCAGATGCTTCTGTTGGCTATGGCGGAGGAGAGAGGTGTTGCACAGTATTCAGTGGCAAGCTCCTGAATCGCAACTGGTCATCATGACCAGTTGCCATGGCAAATGTTGCCTGCAATGCAAATCATTAAAAACTTAGCATGACCTATTGCTACGGCTAGCTTCGCCACTGATAGTATTATAATTATACAAACAAAAGCAAGAACTTATAAGCATTGAAGGTATTCATATAAAATTTCCCAATGTCAAGAAAGTAGAATGAGAATATTTAGCTGTCCTTTGACTTTGTGAAGGCGTTTGGTATTCAAATTGCAATTTTCCTACCTCCTGAACAGTCGTCTTAGGGACTGTATACATGATGGAAGGTCGGATGATTTTGTTGTATTGAAATAAGTCAATAGGCTAAACGAAAGTTCAAATACTGGTTAACAGAACTGAAATGTGGTAGAGCAGATCTTGTAGTTGAAAAAGGTTATTATTGCTGCTTGAACAACCTTTTCGTTTACAGGTACCTATCACTATTTCATGGAAATAATGAAGTTTTTTGGTGAAGTGTGCACCATGACTTATTTAAATACATCAAAATCATCCCGCCTCGTATCTCGTCCGGTTAGCACTATTTTCCATCGAACAAACTGACCTGACGTCATTTTCGGAAAATGAAAGAGGTGTTAAATGGCTATGTAACTAACCCAAACCCTACTCTAACCCTAACTGCAACCCTAACTCTAACCATCACCGAATTAATGAAAAAATCCAAAAAGAAACAACTTTAGAAAATCGATAGGGCAGTTTGCTGGATGGAAAATAGTGCTAACCATCTCGTCCTGGCAAAGCGGGGTCATATAAACAGCCTCTTATTCAGAAAATTGGGCATACTGCCTTTGCTCCTTTGGGGTGAGGCAGCACTTTCATGCGATAGTAACTTCTAGTATAGTATTTACTGCAATATTAGCTTGTACGAAAAGGACACTTTTCATCACAAAAAGAGCACTTTTGGTCCTTTAAATATTTGGAGAGGGAGCACGTGCTCCCTTTGGGAGAGGAGTCGTGCATACGATACAATAGTGACTACTTCGTCGTTACAGTGCAAAAACATCCTCAACAATTTCGTAGTTAACGAAAAACAGCAAAAATACAACACACCTTGTGAAATTTTGCCAAAAAGCACGCTTGTGGCAGTTCTTTTCCACACCACACAACGATCAGCGCGTGGCACCGCTCATCATATAAGCACCCTGCTCTACACCGTAGCAACTAGCAAGCAAACCTGCACTATACGCCACATCACCATTGACACAGGAAAAGACGGCAACGCTAAACATCATTTGGTTTAATCCCCCGTACATTAAAAACGTGTTCGAACATTTTTTTCTAAATTTAATCGACAAGGACTTTCCACATTCCAATCCCTTGCATAAACTGTTCAATCGCAGTACCGTCAAAGTGTGTTATAGTTGCATAGATAATTGTAAATCCATTATTTCTAAACATGACTTCAGAGTACTTTCTAACAGTAAGCCTACCGCCACATCTTCAAATACATTCTCCTCTACAAAGAAAACCACCTGCAACTGCATGTAGGAGAAACAATGAGTGCCCCCTTCAAGAACAATGTTTAGCGAACAGTTTAGTATATAAAGTAGCAGTGCAGGTCGAAAGTCCTTTAACATCGCGTGATACACAAACAGAGCTTCGACGTTTAGAGGGAAGACACGTAAGGTCGCAACAGATATTTTGTTGACAATATATACTGTTTGTTGAAGTTCTAATGTCTAATACGCCTGTTGACGTTATACCTGTACAGGAGATTTGGTTTATGGAAGTGGTTCCATAATACCCTGATCCGCAATGACAGTTGTAGGAACCTGGAGTGTTGGAACAAGTTGCACTTGAGTGGCATTCGTTGGTTGACTCTTCAGAACATTCGTCAATATCTAAATAATTGTAAGATTTGTACCATTCATACCATTCATACCATTTGTACCATTCATACCAAATGTTATTCCTGTGTAGTTCTATTTCCTGGTGATCACGAAGTTATAATTAGCTGAATTCATATTAGAGTAGTAGTAGCCAGAAGTAATATAGGATATAGGGATATTAGGCCATTTTCCGACCATTTGTGGTCGGCGATTTTGCTAAAGCAATGTGGGCATTGGGGCAATTTTCGAAGTTTTTGGGAAGAGTAAATGGCTGAGTGATGGGTGGTTATTTGGTGTGTTTGGTTGAGCGAAGTGACTAAGAATGGACGATTCCAGCTGTAGACGAAATTTTGATTTAGACAAGAATCTTAAAATGAGCAAAATTGCAAAGTTTGGTTGCGAATTGTTGTAAAATGAGGAAATTATAGCCCTGCGAAGTTCGCAAATTTTTCAGTATATTTGCATTACGAGCGGGAAAAATAACCATTTTTGAGCCGAAAGTGGGTATTTTTACCGCACGTAATACAAATATATACAAAATTTGCGAACTTCACAGGGCTATTTCTCTTCATTTCACAACATTTAAGAACCAATCTTTGTAGATTTACTGATTCTAAGACGCTCGTTCTAGTTGCGGTGTTCGATTTCGTTCTTCTTGCCTTGATCAAAATTTAGTCTGTAGTTGGAATCACCCATTGGGTTTGTATGGTGGATTTGGGCGTTGGAAGGCAATGGCTCAATAAACCCGGACATTATGTGGATAGAACCTCTCGGAAACACCATAGAAAACCTCTCAGATGCCCATAGTGGTAGCCACAATATATTGATCTGTAATGTTTACCCGGACCAACTACGGGACGTTTTAAACAACCCCCCCGTCGGTTATGTGGTTGGGGTACCAAGCCATTTACGGGAAGGTATCCGGACCTAATAATAGGGCAGGACATTCAAATTATTATCATTATTGATTTCTTTAGAAATTAATAGTTTTCACAGTCAATTTGCATAGTGGGACTAAATTGTCGGCCTGGCTACACTACTGGAAGCCAGTTTGGAGCACAGCCTGGTCCCCATATCCAACACTACACAGGTCTGGGTGTTGGAACTGTGGAACACCGAGGCGAGCGGCAACACAGGTAGCTAGATACCCCGTCCCCGGAGGGAACCCACCGAGCTTGGGATGCGAGCTAAGGCCGGAGGCTTCTCGGCAATATGGCGAGCCGGCGGGTCGAGCACACGAAGCGGCGAGGCACCAAAGAACGGGACGAAGGACGAAAATGTGCCAAATGCGCCTGTTCCTCCCCACTCTCGTGCTGTGTAGGCCTACTACGTGGGACCAAGGGCTGATAAATTTAATAGGTCTGTTATGAACTCGTTAGCTTTGGCTGATCTTTTCCTCTCATACTCAAAATAGATTTTTGGGAGTCTTTTTTGAAGTGTGCTACAGATTTGGTAGAATAGTTTAATGCGTTTGTTGCTTTTTACATCGGCGCCGTCAGCGCTTCTCTGGGCGTAATTTTGCGGTTCACATTTTTATCCAGCGGTTCATTTGAACTTCCATATTCCTCAATTGTTTTCTTTGCATTTTGGCATCTATATTATTGGTTATGTATTATTCCATATTGTGGTGGTGATTCCAAATTAATGTTCAGGTATCTGGTGTTAGCGGAGTTTATAGATAGTAGAATTTTTCACTCTTGCTATTTATTCCAATGCCCAAAGAATTCGTACCCTAAATTTCTTAAGCTCCTTTTGCAATGTGTAAGGAAGAAAATGAATCTGGTCGTGTTGTCCTTGATGGCCTGATCCCAGTTTAGATTGAGTTAAGTTTCTGAGAAAGGATTAAAAGAGAGATGCTATGGTGCCTCCCACTAAAGCTGGATAGGTTAACTTATTATCGTTAAGATGTTGTTCAGTTCTGTTGTTTAAGTGAATGACTATCGCTGTTTTGAACCCTGTGAATAGGTTTATGATAAAACCCAAAACTGGGTTAAACTTGTCGGGCGGAATTTCCAATCCAAACAGGTGCCTGTAAAAGTCAACCAATGCGTCACTAACTACAAACAAATTAGCCTTAACATTGGTATTTGTTGCATTCTCTTTCATTTCAAGTAAAACGCCAGATTGTGTTATTATTATATATTAACCATCGCCAATAGATTTCAATAGATTTGTTTTACTCAGTTGATCGAAGGTGTACTCCCAGTGCGAAACAGTATGTATAAATTCATCGGAGTTTTGCTTTCCACATTGTGGGCAGAACGTACAATTATTTTGGTTTGTTTTTTTGGTTTGTTTTTTTAAATTTATTAAAAGTGTCAATATGTTTAGCGCTTACAAACTAATTGGGGGCACTTATCCGAATTATTTAAATTTACTATCTATCTATGTTCTTAGATTATATACTATATAATCTAAAATCTATAAGTTCTAAGACGAGAATCTAGGACATTAAGTCAGTAATATCTTACAATTTTTACAACTGTTTTCAACTAAATCGTGCAGATTTTTCTTTCTAATCGCATTCTTAAAACTTTCTGAAAATGGCTTTTCTCTATCTGCTTGGCTCAAAATGGACCATATATGCGGTTCAAAGTATGTAAGTGCATGTTTTCCATATTGCACAGTATTAAAACGGGTCTATGGAAGTCTGCATTACATAAGCCATAGCCCCAACATAGCTGTCAACTGTCTCGAAAATTTTGTTAACATAAAGTGGACTTATATTGTTTTTCACCTTGAACAGTAAGTTGGAAAGATTTGCTCTATTTAATAATTCCTCATATGAATGTGCCTTCGTATTGAATATTGCTCTTAATACCCGCTCTTACACTCTTTCTAGTTTACGTCTGTCTGGTGCCTTACAAAAGTACCAAACTGTATGACAATAGGTTAATTGTGGAAGGACTGAGGTTTTATAGAGGTCCAGCTTGGATTTTGTGAGGATTAGGTTTCTGAGTCTTAAAATTACTCCCACTTTCTGGCTGGAACACTTGCATACTTCACTGATGTGCTTATTAAAGTTTAATTTATCATCTAAGTCTGCGCCAAGGATCTTTGGCTGAATGCCTCTATAGTTATCTTCACCTAATAATAGTTAAAGTCAAAGACCGTGATTCCGGGTACGTGGCAACTATATAATCTGAGGTTTGGGATATCCATGTATAGCTCTTCCACAGATTTTTGGACGTTGAATTGAAGGTGACCTTCAATGACGTTTGTGGCGAACCTTGTTCTTGATCCTTTTATTTAGTTCATTGTAGTTCACCTGAACCCAGGGGCCAGTTCCTGCTCTGTCGTGTTCATATAATTGGTTATGTTTTGTCTCGCCGTTTGGAAGTTTTATAAGCATCATATACTAGAAAATACATGCATGCAGCAACCCCTCGCCTTTCCTAACAGATGAAGTATAAAAAAAAAACTTCACATAATGTATTAAGACCATTATAAACAAACATAAAAACACAATTGATCGCTAGCTTTATGCCCCTATCAATGTTAACCATGAGGGGGAGGGGGGCAGGCAAAGGGGAGATTTGATCAATCAGTTTGTCCCGTGGGTTGGAATTTGGACTGACACTTTTTTCTAAGTGGCCCGAGAGTGAGGATTTTTGACAGAATAACACTGATCTCAGACGATATACTGAAGAAACCTGTGCCGATTTTTGAACAAACTGAAGACTGGGCACTAGTTCATCGCTCGCCGTCTCGCGCACAATCTCGTACCCAGAGTGTGCCCGTTCGCAGTTTAAGTGCTGGGCATGACCACAGAATACTACACAGAAGTCCAACTCCATTGTTTTTTTGCGTGAGCAAAAAATTCGTCTTGATTCGTCACTCAGCAAATACCATAAACAGAAGCGGTAACTCCCCTGGACGTGCGCCAGTTTTAGTACAGTATTTCGAGGGGGGACTGCTTCTGTTTACGGTACTTGCTGAGTGACGAATCATGATGGATAACGCTTACACAAAAAACAATGGAGATGGACTTCTGTGTAGTATTCCGTGCTAATGTGCTATGGGTACGAGATTGTCTCGCGCGTTGTTTTTACAATAGCCTGCGTAGTGGCTCTCAGGGAAAGGACAGTCTGCACGAAACACCATGCTTTGCCGTATTTACTCGTTCTCCCAAAGGACGAGAAATCTGATTGGTTCAAAATGAAAAAATATGCTAATTTATGCTAAAATTATGAACAAACACGGCGGATGCATTATTGAGAGGTGTTTCATTGAGTTTTGCATTCAAAAGAGCTTAAAGGCCACGAAATACGGTTGGACAATAAAAGTATTTACAAACTTTGGTCATGAATCTCTAGAGATATTGGCTGTGGTGCCCTCGTTGGATTGTTGTCTGTTAGCAGCGTCTGTTTACGAGCGTGTTCGTTTTCATGGACGACAAATAGATTTTTCTTCATGATTTTGTAGCTAATAATTTTGTGCCAGGAGAGAATTGCTGTGAATACTTATGTTTTATGAGCAGGACTTCTTCTCTCTGGAGTGACGGCTTCAGATACCTTTCTCTTTCCTCCATTGCTCGAAACTTTAACATTTAATACTTTTTTGACCGCTGTCGAAACTAATTATATTTGTACGTATTTCGTAGCTTTCTCGCACACGGACTGCAAACTACTTGTGATGACGATGGAGATTTCCCTAGGCCTAGCGCTATTCCAACAGACTTCAATTTTCTTTAGCCGGCATCCATATATTATTTCGTTTAGAAATTTGCAAACATAAAGCAATCTATATTATTTCATTTTGACAAGTAAATTTTCTAACGTAAACAATCTGTATGATTGGCCAATTTTGACATTGTTGAAAGTGGGCGTAGCCCGCAGGGTAAGTGGGCGGATATGGCAAAACAGTAGATCTCGTGCAGGCTCTCCTTTCCCTGAGAGCCGCTATCCAGGCTATTTTTACAAGAAACATGGAGATTTCTGGACAAGAAATAAACACTTATAAGCCATTTTATATATAAATATATATCGATTTATACTTATATGTTAAAAATTCACATTATGTTATTTTGAATAAAAATTATTTTGGAATACTTTTAAATTATACCGACGAAAGTATTATTATTCGTGTCATTTTGCTATCACCTGACGTATAGAGTGCGCCAGAAACCTAACACTTCATGAACACAATTTCATCCCGGGGGTGGGGATTTTTTATGTAAAAACGTCAAATCCCCACCCTTTTCTCGAACCCTGACACCCCCCACCCTCGGGATTAACATTGATAGGTGCATTTAATATAATGAACGATATTAACATTCACTGCAATTTCATGCATACCAGCTTGCGTTAAAGTGAATTATCGAGTTAAGAATGGCTTAAACAATTCGCAGATATAAATAAAACCGACAACACAAAGCAAGTACGGCATGGAATTTTACTGCTAAAATGTTTAAACTTACCCAAACCGGCACAAACATTAAAGTAACATGAAGTATTCAGAAATGGCCAACACTGAACGCAGGCTCGCGCTCAAGTGTTGCCATGACAACACGAGATTCTTAAATTTTTAATTTTTTCATATTTTTTTGTACAATACTGCAAAATAGTTGAAAGATTCGCACTTTTAACTATACAATAATAAATTGGGTTGAAAGAGCCAGCTTTTATTAACGATGCTGTAACCAAATAATACTGTACTGCCAAGTTATTTCTTGTTTTTAGCACCAACGATTTAGACTCCTGACACCTCTTGCAAACCCAGTCCATCTTTCATCCCAGCCTCTCTAACGATTTAGATAAAGACATTCAAAGATATATACATTTGTTCTCTACGAAACAAGCATACAGCTCAGTTAAAAAACATTTTGTTGAGTTTATCCATTTATTTAAACGTACCACAGTAAAACAGTGTCTTCCAGCAACAGAAACTCTGTTAACCGAGTTTGTTGTTTATTTGGCAAAAGTATAAAATGTGCTTCGATAAAAAATTACCTTGCAGTAGATCACATTGAGACAGGATCTGTTCTTACTAAGTTTGGCTTGAATGCGGTTTTCTATGTATGTCATTGCTACCGTGATGAGACTGCAACAACAACAACGATAGCAGCTAAACTTCCTCCTAGCTCATTAAAACCTTAGGACGTTGGGCATCAATCTGCTATGAACGATATATCAAAATTAATTCTGCAACTCTATCAGCTAGAGGTATCATGCAACCACTCTAACAGATATGCTAAATAAATAGCAATGTACATTCTTATACATATATTTTATATACATTATTTTTCATGATAAAATCTCCAACATTTCAACTTTAGGCTAATTGACTCAATATACGTCACACGTATACCATATCTAAATCTAAGGGCTGTCCATTGGAGGTTTTGCGCGCTTTGTTCAGATGAAGGACTGGCCATAGGGGTCTAGTGCCCTAGGTCATGTTAAGAACTGCCCACAGGGGTTTTGCGCTCCTTTGCCAGGACTGTGAAGTGTTAAGAACTGTGAAGTGTGAAGAACTGTGAAGTGGTCCTTGGTCAGGTTCATCAGGGACTAGCCAGCCCCGTGACAAGGCTCTGCATACAGGGCATTCAGTTCAGAATCAGTGCAGCTTACTAGCTTAGGATGTGACGTGACTAAGAAAGATGCTTGTCATAATACGATTGGAGTCTTCAACCCCATGCTGAACCTCTACTTCCACAAAAGAAGATGTTGTGTTGAATTGTGTTTTCAATTGGGTCGTATTTAAATTAACTGCTTGGGTCATTAAATATCTAGTGATAAAACCGGCATTATTTAATGCGTTGGAAGTGGTTTCGTGGTAACAATGTCTTCATCAAATCACCTGGCTCACATGTCAACAGACGGAAAATTTAATCGATCTATGCAACATATGTTTAAGTGATCAATGGCCTTTTAAATAAATAGAAGAACTTGACTTTATTTTGGAGATTCTCTCGACCTCCCGATGAGGGGATTAACCCTTTCAAAGTGCAATGGCCACATATCTACCGATAATGTTTGAGACAATCACTTGCTTACTAACATTGACAACATTACTCAAATACTATCTTGCAAATGAAATTTTGCGAGACATACCTAATAACAACAGTAGCGATTGACAACAAAACAACAAGATTTTTCTATATTTACAGATAAAAACTATAGTGGAGAAGTTTGATTCCTTCAAATGCCTGTTGGAATCATTAAAACATTCATTTTCGGTAAGCAGTTTTTAAACTTAAGTTTTTTTTTCTGTTAAATTAACACAGAAATTTGGCTTGATAATCAAAATTGCGCGAATTTTAAATTAAATCATTTCAGCTTTGTTAGGTACAAACAGAAGCGAAAAAACCCGGATGGGTTGGAATGTTTATTTCCAATGATTCAAATTTCGTCTAGCCTTAATTGATATTAACGAATTTAATCGAATAGCTCTTAAGATATTTCATACCTGTGCAATAGTTTCCATCGCCATGATAACCATTGTGACATTCACAGTCGTATGAGTCAATGGTATCCACACATCTCGCATTTTCATGGCATGGGTATATGCGCCGAGAACACTCGCCAAAATCTAAAATATTCAAAACGCTGTTATTTTCACTTCAGTTGTAGTTGTATAGTAAACTTTCCCAAACGAAGTGCAATTTAAAACTTTCCCAGGTCCTATAGATAATTATCGAAGAAAATTAAACATCCAAGAAACAAAGGTCTGTGCAAAACGAAGTAAACGATATAAAAAATAGGACCTATTTGAATCTGCTGTTATATGCTTTAATATGGCAGATATTTTTATATGTCATCCCCGAGCCAACGGCGCCGTGCGAGAGTACTAATTCCGGCCGGCTATTCACCCCCGGGGAAACGAAAGCACTGACGAAATCTAAAGTTCATAAAAAAACTAACCATCTAATTGCTAAAATAGGTGCACATTGTATTAGAACAACTTATTACACTGACCTGAAAAGTCAAGTGTCTCAAATCCCTAATTTTCTGTTTTCTGTTTTCGTCGAGAAATGGAGTTTGCGTTAGGGCATCGCAGGCTCAGGGTGCGACGATTAATCCAAAATGCCATCGATTCAAATGCCATTCGATTCCTCGACTGCTTGATTTAGTTTTCATAGTAACAAGATCCGTATTTATGTACGTAGTAGCCGGCTCATGCCATGCTTGTGGTACATCTTTCTTTATTAGCCCATACACTTGTACGCACGCGCACAATTACCAGTTCCAGACCTCCTATACTGCATCAGAGGCCATGTGCATTTATGGATAACGTTTGTATTTGTGAGTAATACTTGTGTTTCATTGGGCATTACGAAAACATCTGCTGAGGATCACGCCACGCTTTTAGCATTTCACCGTTTCTTTGTAATATTGTACGGGTTTTGTACCCCGCGAATTTATACAATAGAATGGAATATAAACAAGGACAAGTTAAAGTTTTGACAGTTTGACTACAAAATATTGTATGCGCAGAGTAGAATTGTATACTCAATGTGTTTGTATCATATGCAATACCCATATAGTCATTCGCGCATCCGTAATGTACAGTCAATGGCGCGACATCCGTGATGGGTCCAAACTTAATAAACCTGCTACTGATCGACTTAAGACGTTTTACCCTCAGACAATACATCTATACAAAACGCGAAAACATTTACTTGCTACTGATAACTACAAGAAACATACATTTTATTGTGTTACTGAAGATTTGTTGCGTCAAACAATAACATTACTTTTAACTTCGATGCGAATTTTAATACAAGTAAGGCATGGTATCATATTTCATAATATAATAAACAATGTAAACTAGCCCTACATTTCGTCGAACATAACTTCGGCCCCTTTGGACATATCTTTTTCGTAATAGTATTAATGGAATCAGAATCCAAAACACTATTTATAGTGTTATTTTCAAGCTTGTGTCTTACTTCAGATTTTCATCTTTTATTTTGGTATTTACAGAATATTTATATTTTTAGCGCGTCCCATAGAGCGTACATCAAAACAACGCGCTGTTTAAATCGTAGGGGTCTAAAATTCGACTTAAGATGTTTTACCTTCAAACTGCACTTCCTCGGAAGTTGACTGGTTGGGGTTGTTTCGTGCAACGTCTCTGGAAATGCAATATCTGGTCGCTGAGTTTTTCGAATTTTATACGTTTAATAAACGGACTCACCGAATGTAAACAATGTTGTCTGTGTTAGCGCATCGCATGCTCAGAGCTAAACCATGTGCATTCGTGGATAACGTTTGTATTTGTGAGTAATACTTGTGTGTTTATTGGGCATTACGAAAACATCTCCTGAGGATCACGGCACGCTTTTAGCCTTTCACGCTTTGCGTCTGCGGTTCACGACTTGTATTCTTGTCTATTGCACCGTAGCTCGTATGTCGTCATTTTCAGGTCAGTGTGAACGCCTGAGCAGGCGTCTTGTTATATTGATTCAGCCGAGAGGACTGCACGGAATCTAACTTATTAACATGATAGTATAACGCTCCTGTTCTTCATTGTACATAATTATAATTATAGATATATGGACGTAGAGTACTAGGACCTAGTAGATATATTATGTCCATAGGGACGATTATATGCAGGTAATGAAGCAGGTATCATCAACGAAACTGATAAGTTTGTGGCACAAAATCATGGTCAAAATGCCCAGGAATATATATGTCTTCATAAAAAATCTTTAATATTTAGCCTCCTAAATAACTCAAATCTGAAACGTTGGGTGGAGTTTGATTCCTGTGTGAACAAGCTCAGCTTCATATGTTAGCGAATTGTTCAGTTGTAGCGACAGAAGGCCGATACACTTTTACTTTATTCCGGTTTCGAATTATACGGCACTTGGATCTAATTTGCATGTTTTAAAAAGCTGAATATCTAGAGAACGAAACAAGATATTGAAAAACGAAGAACGCGGGGCTACAATCCTGGACAAAACTAGCCTGCATGGCAGGCGGTATTTCTACGGGCAGCGAAAATTAGGGAAGCAAAGGAAATACCGTCTGCCGCAAAACTAGGGATTTTTGAATTACCCGTCCGCTGGTGAACGGGAAAAACGGATTGGTTAGTATTTTTATGTAGTTGTCAATCAACGGCTAAATTCGGTTAAATGTTAATCATTAACCAAATGTTTTGACGTTTTGAAACTCTGCGTTTTGAAATTAGTTCACGTCAAGTCAGACCAGAAATGGAATAACATAATAAAAGAAGCAAATTAAAAGATACAAGCTGAAAAATAACACTCTAATTGACAGAGATTCGAACAAGAATATTTAACAAAGAAGATACGTCCGAAGGGGCCGAAGTTATGATCGGCGAAAGGTATGGGCTAGTCTATATTTTCGTTCAGACAATTACATGCGTATTACTGTAATTTGATAATATACTATCTCGCTTGACTTTCAAAGGCCATAAATCGCAATAATGTTGACATTTTACTAAAACTATCGATAGAAATTAGGAGATATTTCTTCACTGAATCGAACAGTGGGATTTCCATATAGGCCTATCAGTCATGTTCTGAACCAAAGATACTTGATAGATATTAATATATACGAACCTCCAAAGTATAAACAAGGGGCCGGTTGATGCAGTAATTATCAAATAACAGTGAAACTCTTATATACCCGTTGAATATGTATAGTTGTAAACAAATAAAAACTATCGTTCTATAAGTTTCAATACTTTCAGTTTGGTTGTTGACTGGTGATGAATCTATAGTATAGACTTGCATGCTTTGTATTTTGAGCTTATTAAACCACCGTTTTAAGGCAGCTAAACGGCTAAACGGGCTTGTTTTATATTAACACATAAAATAAATTCCTTAATTCTCATCACTAGACACAGTCTACACTTTGAAATGTCGAAAGACAGTGGGAGATTTATTTTTTATATTTTATATTTATATAATTTATATATCAATAGTTCGTATCTCCACAAACAATGACAGAATGACTGAGTTTCTTTAAAATACAATGAAATTTCACTCAAAATTCTGTTTGTTTCAAATTGGAAGTTTAAAATGGCAATAAAAACTCTATATAAAATATGAAAAAATTAACTGTCTTGAATTATTTTGTCGGGCGGTACATTTATATTGTATAACGAAAAATAAAACGTTTTCACGAGGATTTTAAAATTCAGTCGGGCGGTGATGAGAATCAAGGAATTTATTTTATGTTGGGCAGTTGGGACTTGGGAGCAGCTTGGGAGTGGCTAATTTTGAATATTTACTTAATTAATGCATCTATAAATAGCGTTGATGCTTCAGGGGCGGTAGTTCATTTACACCCAGTTTTGCGGCAGGCGGTATTTCCTATGTACCGCCTGCCATGCAGGCTAGGACAAAACCATCTGCGACACTCTATTAAAACATTCCTTTGTGGCTTTTTTTACCATTTAGACCGGAATAATTTACTCGTTTGTTCCCCTCCACCACCCACCCACCCAAAAAAAAAAACAATGTTGGACGTTTTATCCGTGGGGGAGGTTTTCTAAATTTACGACATTTTGTCAAGAAATTGGAAGTGTCGCAGATGTTTTGTCCAGGATTGTAGCTTATTTCGAAGTAATGTTTAACTAAGATCTGAATTGGGGAGACGATTTTTTCGTCACAGGAGCACTTAAAATGTTATTAATGTACACAAGTGGACTACGCTGCCTTTACACAGGAGGTAAAACACTTGAGTTATTAGTTCTCACTATAGTACATATTAGTTCTAGTATATTTTTAGTTAGTAATCACGATCTCTTGTTTATATCATTGTTATAGCTATCAATCTTGTTTCCATTATTATTATTATTATTATTATTTTTATTATTATTATTATTATTATTAAATTAATATTATTAAAAATTATTATTATTATTATTATTATTATTATTATTATTATTATTACGTTTATGAAAATGTTGAACGAAGTTGGTCTTGATAAAAAACATCAGAACTTTTGTGTTAAGAAAATAATGTCCATCGGTCCAGGATTGGACCGATCCGGACTTGATGAACATTTAAGAATGAGCTTTCTCTTAGTTTTATACCTGTAATATAGCTTTATCAATAATTAATAGTTCAAGTAGTCAATTATAAATTACCTTAATTAGTGAGATTTATAATTGTATATACATAAAATGTCAAAATAAAGTTTCCATTATTATTATTATTATTATTATTATTTTTGCAGATAACTTTGGACATAACGAAACAGTACCTGACAAGAGTATGGTTGATAAATATAAAGATTATACTGTAAAGGAGTTAAAGAAAGCTTTGCAAAATTTAAAATCCAACAAAGGTGATCTTAGTGAAATTAAATACGTTTCCCGTACAGTGCGTGATAAGCTTCGTAATAACAACAACGATGGGCTAACCTCTGGCAGCAATGAGTCATTCAATCACGACAATTATATCGGACGGAACTTTGGGGGTTATATTAAAAACGTTATCAATAGGAAGGACTCAATATTACCATCATTTAACGTGACAGATTGCTTTACTTATTTTTTTAAATCTCTGGCTAAAATTAATCCCAATAGACTGTTTAACATTCCCAGCTGGATTCCAAAGTTATCTGAACCCGAAGTTCAATTCAAGCTTGACCCCCCCCGACTTACCAACAAATTACTAATATGATACGTAAAATGAAATCGTCTGGGTCTCCTTGCCCCCTTGATCAGCTTTCGATAATATGTTTTAAGCGATGTCCTTATCTGAGAACTTACCTCAGTGAATTAATTCAAGAAATTTGGCTATCTGGAACTGTCCCGAATGAATGGAAAAAAGCCTGTACTATATTAACACATAAGAAAGGCAACACTGATGATCCGTCAAATTTTCGTCCCATAACACTTGAGTCCATACCATTGAAAGTATTTACATCCTGTCTTCGAAACGCAATATATTCCTACCTCGCATCCAATAACTTTATCGAACACGACATACAAAAGGGTTTCACCCCTAACCTATCTGGCACTCTAGAACACACTGCGCAAATGGCTGACATCATTAATAAAGCCTGTATCAAACAACGCTCTGTTGTCATCACCCTACTTGATCTGAAGAATGCTTTCAGCGAAGTCCATCATAATCTCATCCAATCAGTACTCGGCTATCACCACATCCCTGAACACATTAAATTGGTTATAAAAAGTTTATACACTGATTTCCAAACCTCGATAATCACTTCCGAATTCTGCACCCCTTTTATATCTGTTGGCCGTGGCGTATTGCAAGGTGATTGCCTCAGTCCTCTTCTTTTCAACATGTGCTTCAATATTTTCATCCAACATATCAAAGCTGAAAAATTCCGTCAGTCTGGTTTCTCCTTCAAGCAATTCAATCCTATCCACTGGTTCCAGTTCGCTGATGACGCAGCCGTAATCACTGGCCAAGAATCTGAAAAGCAGCATCTCTTAAATCGTTTTTCCATTTGGTGCCAATGGTCCAATATGATTATCAGAGTTGATAAATGTAGTACCTTTGGCATCAAGAAAGCCATCACAAAATCAGTCCAATATTTGCCCAAACTCATCATCAACAATAATCTGATACCAGTCATAAAGATTGGAGAAGCATTTCAATATCTAGGACGTTACTTTGATTTTAACATGTCGAATAACAACCATAAGACTGATCTAACCACTCTCGTTAACGAACTAATGACTGATATTGACTCGAAGCCACTCCACCCAAGAAATAAGCTTTTCGTGTACAGTCGTTATGTCTTATCCAAAATGTCGTGGCATTTCACCATCGCCACACTTTCTAAAACATGGGTTATTGAGAATATTGATCCCGTAGTCAACCAATATATCCGTAAATGGCTTGAAATTTCAATCTCAGGAACACTAAGTACTGTTTTTCAACTTTCGGTGAACTCCATCATAATCTCATTCACGAAATCCTTCAGTATCATCACATCCCAGGTCAAATAAACAACCTAATACGAAGTCTTTATACAAACTTACAAACATCCATTATAACAGAACAGTTCAGTACTCCTTTTATCACAATCGGACGTGGCGTTTTACAAGGTGACTGTCTCAGTCCTTTCTTATTCAATATGTCCTTTAACATATTCGTTCAGCATAATAAGTCACATTAATTCCAGACGTCATTACAAGCCGATATGGTAAGACAAGCATAATAAGGCACATTAAATTCCGGAGGTCATTACCAGCCGATATGGTAAGACAAGCATAATAAGGCACATTAATTCCAGACGTCATTAGCAGCCGATATGGTAAGACAAGCATAATAAGTCACATTAATTCCAGACGTCATTACCAGCCGATATGGTAAGACAAGCATAATAAGTCACATTAATTCCAGACGTCATTACCAGCCGATATGGTAAGACAAGCATAAGTCACATTAATTCCAGACGTCATTACCAGCCGATATGGTAAGACAAGCATAAGGCACATTAAATTCCGAAGGTCATTACCAGCCGATATGGTAAGACCAGCATAATAAGGCACATTAAATTCCGGAGGTCATTACCAGCCGATATGGTAAGACAAGCATAATAAGGCACATTAATTCCAGACGTCATTACCAGCCGATATGGTAAGACAAGAAAAAGGTACATTAAATTCCGAAGGTCATTACCAGCCGATAAGGTAAGACAAGTATAATTAGGCACATTAATTCCAGACGTCATTGCCAGCCGATATGGTAAGACAAGCAAAAGGCACATTAAATTCCGAAGGTCATTACCAGCCGATATCGTAAGACAAGTATAATTAGGCACATTAATTCCAGACGTCATTACCAGCCGATATGGTAAGACAAGCATAAGGCAAATTAAATGCCGAAGGTCATTACCAGCCGATATGGTAAGACAAGCATAATAAGGCACATTAATTCCAGACGTCATTACCAGCCGATATGGTAAGACAAGCATAAGGCACATTAAATTCCGAAGGTCATTACCAGCCGATATGGTAAGACAAGCATAAGTCACATTAATTCCAGACGTCATTACCAGCCGATATGGTAAGACAAGCATAAGGCACATTAAATTCCGGAGGTTATTACCAGCCGATATGGTAAAACAAGCATAAGTCACATTAATTCCAGACGTCATTACCAGCCGATATGGTAAGACAAGCATAAGGCACATTAAATTCCGGAGGTTATTACCAGCCGATATGGTAAAACAAGCATAATAAAATGGTTTATTCACACATTATCGCACGAACATTGTGAATTACAAAGTGTGTACATATAGACTAGACTACCACTTGCCTTAGTCAAGTTACGTTTGGGCGATCAGGCAAGCCCCGACTTCCTTCAATAATGCTAGGAGTACGACTGTACATTTAGTATGTGGGACCAGTCGCAAGCACTCCTGCAAATTAAAGCGAGATAGTACGTCAGCAATTACGTTCTGTTTACCAGGGACATGTGCTGCAGATATGCGAAAAATCGTATTTTGCCGCCACTAAAATTAGAGCGAATGAATTTCTGGTGGGGTTTGGATGATCGAAGCAGATTTTTAAGGCGTTGCAGAAATGTGCGGCCAAGTGCCACAACCACACCGGCATGGCTGAGTTTACCCACGAAGGATTCTAATTCCTTACGTGTGTAACGCTTCTTGTTCTTCCACGCTACTATCGTGATTCGCAGTTCTCGTGATTCGCAGTTCGAGTAATTTATCATCAGGCAAACGTGTTGTCATGGTGATCGAGTTCAGTTCGCTGCCGGGAAACATAACTATCATTCTGATGGCATCTGGAACAGTACTGTACACGACTGGAAATTCGTTTTTCAAGATGCCAACATTAACGCTATGATCAGTTAGAAATGATACGTCAAAAATTAGTCCTTGGTTTGTTTTTCTTCGGAATTACTCCAAAGGCAAAGCGAATGCTGTATAATTTGGAGAGGGAGGGTGGTCAAAGGCCCAATCCCCACCGCGCATGAATTTCTTCCGCCAGATACTTATCAATAACATGTGTATGCATGAGCATCCGCTCAGAAACAGTTTGACAGTGTGGATATTAGAGGAATTGATCTCTATAAAAAACTCCGTGCGAAAAACCCCCTCTTTGAAACCATTAAGGCGGCTGTGATTAACTTTTATACGATCAGGATGTGCTGTCACTTGTGTGTGCAAATGTCAACGTTAATAGGAAAGTTATCTGATACCACCGTAACTAAGTATTCTGTCAAACCAGATCGCCCGAAAACGGCCGCCTGCGGAGTTTCACCTAACTTACCTTACGACCGCGCACGTTTTGAAAAAAACAAACAAACAAAAAACAGCGGGATCTGCAAACTGAGTTTGCAACTTCAGGAAGTGAGTAAGGCTAATCGCATAATTAATTGCCGCTATAAGATGTCATCATTCCAGGTTCAGTGGCTTAAACGCAGTGTGAAACCAAGACAAGTAAATAAGTTAATTTTCTGTTATACAGGCATTCATGTAAAAGTGTACCATATTGGCAATATATCAGGGTGAAAATTTACACTGTTGACGTCGACCGTTAGGCCAGGCTATAGTGGAGAAACATATTTACTAATAATATGAAACCACAAAGACTTGTGTTCCGTTCTGCGTAACTATTGTATGAACATCTCATATGCCTGCCGCCACGGCATTTACGAAAGTGTCTCGAAACCTATGTTTGCCGTCTCAGTATAACAAGTCCGGCTTCAATCACAACTAGGTCAGCAACTCGCATGCAGTTCTTCACCACACACGCCTCGTGAGTGTTGTGCTGACAAGAAAAATATCAAGATGTAGGGCTGCTCATTATTATATACATGAAACGTACGATATACAGTACCATATATCTATGGCTAAATAATCCACAAACTGGCTTATACCGCCTTTTTCTTGGGCTCTAGTGCGCACATGAATCTGGCACAACGTTTAACCAGTTTTACTGGAATTGGAGATCTGCCAAGGAAAAGGACAAAGCGTTTTTGGGCCTCGATTAGAAACAAACACAGATGAACACTAGTGTCTAGCAAGTTCGTGATTTTCCCCATATTTCATTGGATCGAGTTTGCGCGAGGTTTACAGACGGAACGGCGTGAGCTTCTACGCCAACTATTTCGCTATAGTTGAGACAAAGCAATGGAGCATTCAACAAACCTGTGTTCTGCCGAGACTGTGAGCCTCCTACCTGAGTCTGCAGCTGATAGACCGTCCGCGTAGTAGCCCGAGACGTGTTCGCAGGATTGTTTTCATAATTGATGGACTTGATAGTTTACCATTCACACAATTGTAGATACGACTTCACTTTGATAGGTACGACTTCAGCCAGCGATGTGCCGTTCCCTTTATTCCATAAATTGCTATTTTGTCTAAGAGTATATTGTGGTCGATAGTATCGAATGCTTTTTTCAGATCCAAAAACACAATCCCATTTAGTTTCCCAATGTCAATATTTGTATACCACTCGTTGGTTATGTCCAGCAATGCTGTAACAGTTGAGTGAAGTGGTCTAAATCCGTGTTGGGAGTTTGAAAGCAGGTTATAGTTGTGTAAATAATTGTAGATTTGGTAATGAATCAGCTTTTCCACAATTTTGGCAACTACTGACATGACGGATATTGATCTGTAGTTTGTCATTTCATCTTTAGCTTCAGACTTAAAGATCGGAGTAATTCTAGCGATTATCCAATCATTGGGAAATATGCCTGTTAAGATTGATTGGTTGAATATTGATGTTAGGGATGGTGAAATAACTGCTGCCGAAATTTTTAAGATACGAGAGGAGATACCATCGATTCCCGATGTCTTATTGGACCCTAAACCATGAAGTTGTTTCAAAACATCATTTTCAAAAATTCCTGAAAGCTAGGGAGCCCGTTAACTGGATGGTGTATATACATCACTGAGAAAACTATCTGGTAGTAAAATACTCGATCGAAGAATTTATTCGCAAGTTTTTCCCCTAGTTCAACAAAGTATTTATTAAAGGCATCAGGGATCAGCGTTTCGTCAATTATTTCACCATTCTCATCTTTCATTTCTGGGATTTTATTAAGTGTTTTCCATGTTTGTTTAAAATTTCCTGAATTGCTATGTAGTTTGCCTCGGCAATACGAGCACTTCGTATCTTCTGTTTGCCTATTGTATTGTATTGTTTATTTGCCTTTCTGTAGACAGACCAGGCATCAGTTGTGTTGGTACTTCTAGCTTTCCTATGTAGGAAATTAATATGTCGTTTATTGTGAATTAGGTCTGTTGTTACCCAAGGTAGCCGCTTAGTCTTTTTACTGGGGCATGGTTGTTCCAGATTCTGAAGAATTTATTCTTCCAAACCTGTCATGATATATTTGGATAGTGTGGTCCAGGTGAAAATCGGATAAGTAATTTCGCAGGTCGCACAAGAATATTTGTTCGTTGAAATGTTTGTAGTCGCGGTATTCGATTATTTTTGTATTTTCTTTGCAGACCTTAAATTTTCTGATGCCATGCAGAAATATGATAGTGATCACTTATGGAAACAGTTGACACTCCCTTTGAAATAATGTTATCAGGATTTGTTGTATAAAAGTGATCCGAGTATCTTTAGTAACTCTTGTAGGTTCACTTATCAATTGTTCATATTGATACAGTCCTGTAATAAATTTGAATTCCGAAGCTTGGAGAGATAGACTTGCGGATAAAAAGTCATAATTTACATCTCCTAAAATAATACTTTTTTTGTTGTCATCATCGATTAGTTGTAAACAATTCTCAAATCTATAAAGGGTGTCAATTGGATCATTTGGTCGACGATACCACGTTGTAATTAAGAACGGCTTTATTAACGTTCTGTTTACTAACTTGTATTGTAAGAATTTCAATATCAAGATTATTCAGGTCAGTTTGAGGTCGAAAATTTATTGAATCTCTAATGAAAAAACCGATACCACCCCCAGATCTATTTCTGTTTTTGGAAATCCAATTGTAACCTTGCATTGGTATTGACTGGAAATTGGCACACTATCGTCCATTCGTGTTTCATTAATTGCAAGAACATCTATTTCTTTATCATTCATGCTGATTGGAAGTTCGTCAATATCAGTGGTGTCAAGTAAGGAAGTAAATGTACTTCGTTACTGTACTTGAGTACTATTTTTGAGAAGTGAGCACGTAACAAAGTAAACTTTTCTCGAGTACTTCTACTTGGAACGAAGTCATTTTAAGAAGTAACGTTTTACTTCGTTATTTTCATGTTGTGGCGAAGTATTTTTTTACTTTCTAACTTTTGTTTAATTTTACGTGATTTATTTCTGATTTATTTTGATTTCGGGATAGGTAATAAGACCTCTACATGCGTCTAGGATCTCTCGTTTGTGACTTACTTATAAGCATTATTTATTTAATTTAATTAATGGATTTCTTATATCTTCAACGGGGTCTGGAAAGTAGACCATGCCGTGAAATATTGTATATTCGGTCAGCTCGATCTCATCCGAAAATTAAGGCTATGTCTTAATTGTAAAAAGCGTTCAAATTAAGACATTGCCTTAATTTTAAACCTAACCCCCACCCAACCACCACCCTAACCTCTAACCCCTAACCTCCAACCCCCAACCCTAATCCTAATCTAATCTTAGTCTAACCCTAGTAGTATTACCCCGTCTGTATAGCGGCGGAAGTAATTAGTATGCAGGAGCGAATAGAGCGGCGGAAGTAATTAGTATGCAGGAGTGGCGGAAGTAATGACGTCATGGAAACCCGAAAGTAAGGAAATGTTCAAAATGGCGTACAGCGATGAATATTTGAAAACAATTTATTGAATTTTTACAGTAGTTTACAGTAGAGATGTTTGATAATTATAATGTTTTTTAGAGTTTGTGCCAGATGCATCCACAAAAGGTTAATTCGCCACATTCCAGCGAAAATTCGAATGTCAGCTTGGTCAGTATTTCTTTTAGTATTTCCGTACAGTTTTTATGGATCGTTGTTTGACAGCATCGGGTCTTGTTTAGTTCTTGTCCGTTGTTTTTATTCTGTAAGCACAGGTAACAGAGTTTCTTGTCCTGGAATGGTGTTCTGCAATACCCGCACCGTACGGTTTCGACGTCTGTGCCGTTGTATTGCGCCGCCCACATTTGGAAACATTGACAATGAGCTTTTTGTTGACAGCATTGCATCGTCATCGCAAGTAGTTCGTTTCGATCAATCTGTTCAAAGCAGAAATAGCACTGTCCCGGTTCTGTGGTATTTTCCGCCAGGATTCCGAATAGAGGTATATTTGTTGGTTGTATAACATCTTCAGGCGCTGGTAAAACTCCTATGCATTCCATCTCGATGTGTGGTTGATGATTATGGGGAAGTGTATTTATACTAGAGGTGTACGTACACGGTGTACGTACACGGTGTACGTACACCCCGTACGTATACTATGTATGTACATGGTGTACGTACACAGTGTACGTACACCCTTAGGCTACGTCATAACCATACCCATCTCTGATTGGTTAGCTGTTTTGGATGGAGTATATAAATAGAGGGACGAGCGATTTTTGTTTATGTGATTATAGCTTTTGTGAAAAGATGAAGTGCTTACATGGCGAACCCGCTGCTCATTCGACAACTCAAAATGGTTCATTTTGGTTTTGCAATCAGAATCCTACCTGCAATTTCTTCTGTGCGGAAGATGAAGGCTACATGTATGAAAAAGCCATAACAGCTTGGAGAGCTACGAAACAGCGTCATCCTCGATGTGGTGGACAGAGTAAACTTGCGAAAATGTGTGTGGTAAAAGATTTGATGAAAGTGAATAATGGAAGACCGTTCTTCGTGTGTGGAGAAAAGACGAAGCCTTGTTCCTTTTGGATGTGGGGTGATGTGCAGCCATTAGCGAAACCGGAATGTCGCCATGGATTGCCGTGTGTGGTCTGTAAGGTGAAAAAAGAAGGTCTTAACAAAGATCGATTGTTCTTTAGTTGTCCGAAGGACAAGGAAAGTTCGTGCCGGTTTTTCGAGTGGGCACCTGACGAACAATTGGGATTTTTTCAATCTGTGAACGTATCACTTTTTTCTAATGGTCCATGAGTTCCATTAGGGTCAGAGTTGCAATAAGAACAGTTATTTAGCAACTAAATTCATGCATGATTTTGCAAACGAGTTAAAGTTGTAGATGATTACGTGTAATTTTTCTTTTATGAAATGTTGTACATGATGACGTCAGTCATGATTTTTACATATAAATAAATTGTTTCACTTGTTGTATTCATTTGGCGTTGCAATGGAAGCGATACTAGATGGGCTTCCAGAAATGGTATTGACATGAGAACATTATCCCATCATGTCAAATATTTGTTTGAGCATCACGGGCGCTGTACAGTCAAATGGTATTAAATGTTAATGCTAATGAGACTCGCATAAATTGACACTGCATAGATTCAGTTTTTAAACAATTTATTTTTTAAAGTACAATAATATTTACACAAATAAACAGTTCTTAAACATATTGTCCGGCTTCTCCAGTTTAGATCGTTGCAAACTGTTCCATCGTCCGTTTAGTAGTTCTGTCTTTTAATGCTTTACGGGCTTAACAAAGTTAACATCCATAACATTGAATGCACATCATTTCTTGTTCGCAAGCAACAATGGTACTTTCTCGTAGTCGAGTAAATAAACTAAAATGCCAACCATCCCTTGTGGTCCTCCGATTTAGATTTTCGTTTACTATTGTCTCCATGCTTTAATCTTGCATTTTGTAAGTAAACGTTAAAGTTTCTCTCCATCACTTCTTGTCGCTCTAGTAAATTTTCCAGACTCTTTTCTATTCTTTTTGCTCTTCACTCTGTCGACGTACACAAATTCCTATTTTACTCCACTTTAACCATTTCTTGCGTTCCTCTGTGTTCATACCATGTACTTGATCGAGATGATTTGCTAACCTTGCAAGATATGTACTACTACAACCAAATACAGGACAGTCCCTACGTGTGCGACCCATGTTTGCTCAACGAATTCCTATCAATAATTAGCTCATTTTTTCGAGTTCCGGATATTATATTTGGCTCGATTAGGCCCGAAATGGCACTTTTTGGCCCGATTAGGCCCGATGGCCCGATTGTTGACTGGGCGTTCTAATCCAGGCAGGACAGCCACTGTTATTGTTTGGGAGCTATGACGTCACGGCAAAACTAACAATATTTTTGCTCTAAACATATATATATGTATATATATATATATATATATATATATATATATATATATATATATATATATATATATATATATATATATATATATATATATATCGTGTTCGCCATAGCCCCTTTTTCTGCATATATAAATAAATTGTTGATACTAGACGAATTGCAAACACGGGGCGTTGTTATTAACATGAGAACATTATCTCGTACTATTAATGATTTGCTTGAGGACCACGAAGCAACGTACAATCAAATGGTAGTGAATGTTAATCCTAATGAAATGCATATTGTTTTTAACACGATCAACGTGACTAATTTTGGCCGTACTATGGCCTATCTGACATTACTTTATTTGATGCACAATTCCGAAGATACTACACGTAGGGCCGTTCGCTTGGTTGCGCCCCTCTAAGAAGCCTTGATCTTAGTGCATATCGAATTGAAGAAGAGAATTTTTTTCGTAGAATGATTTCTCGGATCGGGTTGTAAGACGAACGAACACATCAAATCATAACGCAGTGCGTGTTGTGCACGTGAACACGATGGACGTGAGATTTAAAACGCCAGCGAACGTTTATATATGTGGACACAGTCAAAGCGGGAAATCTTATTTGGTTCGTTCCATGTTACGGCATCCAGAGGAACTATTTAATCCCGTGCCAACTAAAATAATATACTGTTACGGCATATATCAGAAAGAATTCGAAGAAATGTTACAATCAATGCCTAATTTAACTCTCGTGGAAGGATTTGCCGATAATTTATGCAAGATGACCCGCGGACATGATAGCTCGTTAATCGTTCTAGATGACTTGATGTCTCAATGTTCCAACGATCACGTGTCTCGGACTCGTTTACACGTGATTCCCATCACCTTGGCATGTCCGTGCTGTACCTTACCCAGAATTTGTTCCCGCCAGGCGAACGTTCTCGAACGATTAGTTTGAACAATCACGTTTGAACAATCGTGTTTAGAAACCCACGTGACTCGCTTGGTGTTTCCACACTTGCCAGACAGATGTTTCCTAAACATACCGGATACCTTCTGGATGCATTTCACGATGCGACGAGTAGGCCTTACGTACGAACATTTAGTCATCGATTGTCATCAGCTGACACCTGAAAATATGCGTCCGAAGACCAACATTTTACCCAAAGAGAGACAGATTGTTTATGTGAAACGTACTCAAACTACGTGTGTCATGGAAAGTCATCATTTGCAAGATGTCAAAGCGCATGAGAGGAAGTCTTCCGTATCTTCAAGTCATCGTCAAATCTAAACCTAAATTGCGAAAATTACTCATTGATAACGTTCCAGCGAATGTCATCACAGCTATTTTTGAGTGTTCCTTGAATTTGCTTAAAGGTGTCATTCCGGTAACACCTCGGCAAAAGCGACGTTTAGCGCGTTACAAGACACACCTCCGTGATCTGGCCAGTAAGAAAGTATCGAGGAAACGGAAGAAGTTGTACCTTAATCAAAAAGGTGGAAATTTATTGTCAGCTCTCTTACCACCCATGTTGAGTGTACTCGGAAGTTTGTTAGTATGAAGCATGCGAAACGCATGGTATTGGTCCCGGAGGACGTGCTTAATCGTTATGAACAGAAACAAAAGATTGAGACCACCCCAATTACATCGAACATGATGCACCAGGATACGGCGATGTCAGAGATTCTTCAGAGTACGGACATATCCGATGCCGAAAAACAGAAATTGTACAATGCGAACATGGAAAGTTATCTGAGTTTGAGGCGGCAAAAGGACGATCAAATACCTACTGTCCGCATAGCACCGGATGCGGAACGGAAGTCCAAAGAGGCTCCGCCTTTATCTGACGCGGACGTGATCGGTCATTTACCTGTAACCCTGCGCCCGAAAGCGGCAACTCTTTTGAAACGTTTGAAAGCAAGACCCGACGTTATTTCCTGGGACGAATCTGGTCAAGTTAAAGTGGACGGCAAAGCGATTCCTGATTCGAATATATCAGATTTTGTCAGTGATGCCATGCAGGCACGTAGGAATTTAATACCAAGGGAACGCAGGAATTCTTTCGCGGACTGTCAAAGATTAATGTACCCAAAGATATTGCAAGAAACACGGAAAGATGGAATCAGGTTCAAAGGGGCAGTCCGTCTGGCGCGGAAGAGGTTGTTTTTAAGACACCGCCACTGAGACCACCGCCACCAACATCACCTTCCTTATTAAAAAATGTTGTAACAGTTTGCATGTAATAATAAAATGTTATTAAAACCAATTTTGTATTAACGTCAGTTCTTTGGGGCGGTATTTTTATGCACGATTCGCATGTGGGACGTGAGTTTGTGCGCATGCGCAGAATAAAAAGAACACACGCTATAGTTTTTTACAACAATTTTGTTGAAAACATCTTTTTACTGAACTGATTAAGGTTACCATTGGAATGTTTTAACAATACCTTAAAATGCGTCTTAACAAACTGGGATACTTTTGTATCATTTAAAATCGTATCATTGTTAAATAAAAGTACGATATTACTCATGCTCTGACCTCTTGCTCTATGGCTAAGGTAAAATATGCAATACTGGCCACATACATCCGACCAAGCACTTTGCAATTTACGTCTATTAAAATCCCATGCGCGAGACTTTAAAAAGTCTCCAAACGATTTCCTATAGTACTCGGGTGCATGTCCGTAACTGTCAAAGAATTCTCCTTTCTCTTCCGATGGAAAGTAGAAGGCGACCCAATGGGTTTCAGGTCTACTGCTTGTATCAGTGTTCGCTACGAATCCACACGGATATCTGTCTATCGTCTGAGGTAGCTTGTCGCTAGGGAACACGCCGCAAAACTTCTTGCTTGTTACGGGATCTTGTTCCAAGGCATGGGTTAGCTGGGCAGTGTTCATCCAGAGTAATCGTAGACAACGTTTCTTTCGGAATCGATGTGCACGGTATTCTCGAACTCTCCGTAACATACGAGACTCACTGCGGCTGCAGGCGCTACTGAGAACTGGATATCAATGGCCAAATTTCCTGTCTGTACCACGTTAAAATGAGGAGAGGCTCCACACATATCCGGTGTAAGGTCATATGCGTACACGGCGTTGCCTTTTGGGAATTCGTCTCGAGATATATCGTTTCCTGTGTTGTGATACATTTTCCCCGTACCAGAAAACAGGGTGCTGAATGCTTCGATGTATTTAGCTGCTGCACCATAGGAAAGCTGCAAGGGTTTAAATGGCATTTCTTCTCCGTTCACGGTTATTCCAATGGAAGACACGTTGAAATGTTGAAAATTGTACCGATTCTTTTTCAAAGCACCGTTAAACACTTCGCTTTCGACCAATCCGAAGACAAATGTTTTCGGCACCAATCCATTTAAAAGGTTATCTTTTCTCAGGGAGGGATTTCTTATAGCTTTTCTTTTTGCAACGTTGCCGGCCTCTACGGTTCGTGCTTTTGCCGCTTCTTTGACGTTTCTACCGGCGAGAACATCGCCCACAAAGTCTGTCCCACTTTTTAGAGCAATGTTTCCAAGAGCTTTTGCACCGGTTTTGATCAAAGGCATGGCTCTTCTTGCAAGACTACGAAACAAGCCCCCTAAGCCGTACCCCACCTGCCAGGGGCTGCCACTGAACACGGGAATGCCACGCCCCTGTTGTTGATCCAAATAATAACGTACGTACGGATTATTCATCTTCCTCAAGTGAAGTATGTATGCTGTCTGAAATGTAGTGTTGTCAGCACCTTCCCCCGTTCAAATGGCACTGGATCGCCCGTGTCGTTCCTTAAAAGAATTTCCACGTCTCCGAAGGATTTCGTTTGGACAGGCACGTATTGTATGTTGGTAAACGTCTTCGTAACGATATCACCATACTTTCCTTCGACGGGAATGCTTCGAAGTAACTGCGCACTCGTATCTCCAACGACGTGCGGCTGAACGATATTGCAGTATGTGTAGATTGTTGAAAAGATATTTAGATCTGCTGCGTGCGGACTTTCTTGCGCTGCCCTTTTTGCCACATCAATGACTGTTTCTTTTCCAGCGTATCCCAGGACGAGTGATATTCTTCGAGCTATGAAGACTTTATGCCCGGGTTTCTTTAGGTGTATATGTAAAGTATATGCCGTCATCACCGATTTTCTTCTTTAAGACCTTATTGATGTCAAAAACATCCATGAACTTCATAGGCCGTGTGGGTTTCTTCATGATAACCGTCCACCAAATACGGACCAACACGCTTCTCTCCTCCATTACGATCATGCTGTATGTCAATTTCGTTTCGTTCGGCCGTATACGACAACCATCTTTGGGCAAGAAGGGACTGGACGTCCTCGGGACAGTAACCGCGCGGTGGGATGATGGCAATGGTGTTTTCTCGAAGATAGTTTGTCCGATACACTTGATTGCATGCGGACGCGATGGAAAGGCATTTCTCAAAGGGATCGATTTTAGTAACGTCACGGAACAGTTCGCGCAATTCCAAGCAACAGCGTCGCAGAATATCCACATCGGAACGACAATAAGCGAGAATTTCCTCTTGGAAGTTGAACACGTAGTCGTTGTCCTTCAAATTTCTATGCCAATGTAAAAACGTTTCCTTCGCTGCAGGACTCATTCCGTTCGGGTTGTAGTAGGGAGTGGATGGGATCGGTCCCACATAATTCTCGTTTTCTTTCTTCAATCAATCAATCAATCAATCAATTAATCAATCAATCAATCAATCAATCAATTAATCAATCAATCAATCAATCAATCAATCAATACAAATTTATTTAAACACGTTAAAATCTTCAGTACATGGATAATCTAAATATTATAAGCGTAATAAGACAATTATAAGTTTCATACACACATCAATTATAAAAAAATTATATAAAATTTATCTGCTACTGGTTTACAAGATTGCCGTGTGGGAGTTCACTTGAATTATTATAATACTTATCTACAGCTTTCTTAAATTGTGGAAATGTTTGAAGCTTTCGTATGTCTGGAGGAAGACTGTTCCACAAGTAGGTACCACTATAACAAAAGCTTCGTTTTAAGTAATTTGTTCGTGGCTTGGGCAAATTTAATCTCATCTCAGAATTTCTTAAATTGTACCCTGTGTCACGAACTGAAAAAAGTCTTGTAGATATGACGGTACTTTCCCTTTGAGAGTCTTAAAGATTAGGCCAGCCTTAAGCTTTTTGCGTCTTAAGAAAAGGCGATCTAAGTGTAAAGTATTTAATAGGGTGCTTGCACTGGTATCGTAGCTAGACCTCGTAATGACCCTTACCGCTCGGTTCTGTAATTTCTGTATTTTACAGCTTAATGTTTCATCAAGACCGTCCCAGACCGAACAACAGTAGTCAAAATGAGGTTGAATTAAAGATTGGCAAACTTGAATAGCAGTGTTCATGGTAATAAACGGTCTAATGCGTTTTCAAGCGCCTATAGCTGAAGCAATTTTTTTACATAATTTGCGAATATGTACTGACCAAGAAATTTGTTCGTCAATGCGTAGCCCTAAGGATTTGACGAAATCAACCCTATTTATTTTATTATCATTTATCTTAATACACATTTCCCCATCTGTAACTCTTATTTTCTGGCGAGAACCAATAATCATAAACTCTGTTTTTACGATATTTAAGCTTAATCTATTGGTTGTAAGCCAACTATTGAGATTTTTGAGGTCAGAGTTCATGATATTTTCCAGTTCTTCAACAGAATTTGAGGCATAACTGACGCTCGTATCATCTGCAAACATTCTGGGTGTTGTATGATTGAGGCAGTTTGGTAAATCATTAATATAGACAAGAAAAAGTAGTGGCCCCAAAGTGCTTCCCTGAGGAACGCCACAGGTTATTGGGACGGAGTTTGACAATTGATCATTGACCAGACATTTTTTAGTTCTATCGGTGAGATACAATTTAAACCAAGTTAGGCTATTTCGCTCAACTCCATAATTTTCAAGTTTTAGCAACATAATGTCGTGATCAATCGTATCGAAAGCTTCCTTTAAATCAATAAAGACAACTCCATTTACTAGTCCATTGTCAATATTAACGGGCCAACTATTTGTAGCCTCAATTAGTGCCGTTAATGTGCTATGCATTGATCGGAATCCAGATTGACAGGGACTTAACAGCTTATTCGTATTAAGATATTCATATAATTGATCAAAAATGATTTTTTCAAAAATTTTTGCAACCACTGGAATAACGGATATAGGCCGATAGTTACTTGGGTCAGTTTTAGCACCACTCTTAAATATTGGTAACACCCTGCTCGCCTTCAACTCACGCGGAAATATTCCTGTATTTATAGATGTAGCAAATATTCCAGTTAAAGAAGGCGCAATCACTTCTGCCGCTAATTTCAATAACTTATTGGGTATTTTATCTAGACCAACAGATTTCTTCTCATCAATTGTACACAAAAATCTGTGAACGGTATCAACAGTCGGAGTTTGCAATGTAAACGTTTTATCGGATGGTTCAAGATAGAATTTCGGATCATGATCAGGATATGGTATTTCGGCGGCAAGGTTGTCACCAACACTAGAAAAGTAGCTGTTAAATGCTTCGGCTATTTCAACAGGCGAGGTTATGTCTTGTTCCCCCAAATTTATTTCACTTATTCTTTTCGTTTTTCCAGTATTTCTAGAGCTCAATTCATTAATTAGTTCCCATGTCTTTTTCATATTATGTTTATTGAGCTCTAGATTTTTTGTGAAATAATCTCGCTTAAGTTTCTTAATTTCAGCATTAGTTTGATGAAATAGTTTTCTTTTTTAAGTAGTCTCTATTATATATCCTGCGCTTTAATTCATTTGTGATCCAAGGGGAATTACGCTTTCTAGTGCGTCTAGATCTAAGTGGTACATGCTTATCAATTGTTGCCATTAACATGTTTTTCCACATCTCCCACATTTCGTTTGGATCCTGGGAACAACATATGTTATGCCACTGTTTTTGTTCTAAATCTCTTAAAAAGCTTTCTCTATTAAAATTCTTCAATGACCTAATTTCCACTGTTCTAGTACCTTCTCGTACATAATGAGCCTTACGTATCATATAGCCGAATGAATGGTCACTTATTGATAAATGTACGACACCCGATTTTGCAATATTAGAGGGTGTATTAGTAAGACACAGATCAATTAGAGTACTAGTTGTAGCGGTAATTCTGCTAGATTCATTTATCAACTGCTCTATGCCATAGATATCTAATATGTCTGTCAATTTATTACTGTTCAGTGATCCAGTTGTTGGCAAGAGATCTACATTTAGGTCACCAAGCAGGAAATACTCTAAATTCTCCGCATCAAATGAACCGATCATTTTTTCAAAATCACAGAAATGACTCGCAGGAGAGTCAGGTGGTCTGTACCAAGTACTAACCAAAATAGATTTTGATCTTGGTTTTTTACTTATACTATCAAATTTTCGAGAGTTTCCAAATGTAGGTCGTGTCATATTTTATAATTAATGTTATGCAGGTATCAGCGGCTTTCCCGGGGGGTCGACCCCCGGGCAACTCACGGGCAACCCCCGGGCATGGCACGGAATTTGTTTTAAAATCACGCCCCGGAGACCCGGGATTTAGCCTACATTTGTATTTTGAAAATTAACCCCGGGGGCAAACGCCCTGGATTTGCATATGGACTGCTGCTATATCGGTCAGCGGTGATTCATCAAAAAAATTCTTAATTATGATTTTTGAAGACGCTTCGAACCTTCGAAGTTCGAAGCAAATTCGAAGCATTTCGAAGCACATGAACAATATACCGTTGATTGCAACTATAAAGCAGAAACATGTCATGAGAAAACGCGTCCAATTGGCTGTCAAACATGATTTGTTTGGACTTGAAATTTGGATTTGAAATATTGACACTCCCAGTCAACTGTCAATATTTCAAATTTAGAAACACATTCATATTGGGCGGGGATTAGCTTGCAAACACTAAATCCGTGATTAAATTCGTCTGAATTAAATTCGACGTATGAAACAGGCCTTATATTTTGTGTTTATAGTGGACAAATTCAGTATTGCGGTTTGTAATGTTTGTACTAACTTTGTTACGTTTTCGCGGAAAAAATAATTGTAAACCGTCAAATGTTTCCAGCAAAATCATGTAAAGATTGAAGTCCAAACATGTTATGTTTCATGTCCAATTAGCCTGCGTAGCCGGCAGTTTTAAGGGTTGGGGTTGAGGCGCGGGCAACGAAAATTAGGGAGGCGAGGCAAACCGCTGGCTACGCAAGCTATGTCCAATTTATAGATCGCGTTTTCTCTGCCTCGTACCCAGGCGTTTTGGTTTGTACACGTGGGACGGCACGCGTCCCACGCAAAGGCCACGCGAGCAATAGAACAACATACCGCCTGGGTACGAGGCAGGCGTTTTCTCATGACGCGTTTCCGCTTAGTAGCAATCGATGGGAGGCGAGTGTAATTTAATCCTTTTATTTATAAATGAATAATTAGCCATCTATCCTCAATAAAAGTTGGAAACACCAGAATAATTGTTTGAAACTATAAAGGACACAAACTTTTTAAAGGGAAATGGCAACATATTTTTTCTAAAACTAATTTAATAGATTACCTCCACATATGAAAGAAAATAACAAAAATTCCCCATTTCTGTCTTTTATTTCTTGGAAAATGGTAATTGTTGAAACAAAATCATAGCGTCTTCGCCGCCATCTTGTTATGATTTTTATTATGCTAATTTATGCAACGTGATGTCACAACAGGGCTTTGTTTTTGGCGGGAAATACAAATTCTACTGTTTTGGTTTTGTTTCGCCATGTATTGTCCAGTTTATGGTTGCAACAGCAGTAGTAAAAGAAATCCCGAGAAGAAAATACACTTTTTTTCGTTTCCTAAAGGCCCGTTTACACTTGCAATTTTTAGTGCGATTTCTAGTGCGATTTTCGTCTTCTGCTGGATATGAACGAGTGAATAAGTTATGAATGTTCTGAGTATATGTCCCACTGATGTACCCTCATGTCAACATTTGTAACTCATCCACTCGTTCACATCCATCAGAAGAAGAAAATCGCACCTAAAATCGCAGCAGAAATTGCAAGTGTAAACGGGCCTTAAGATAACTAATAAAACAGAGGAAAAAAGAAACAAGATATGGGTCGACTTTTGCAAGCGAAAGTGCTTTGTTCCATTTAATAAATATTCGGGTTTGTGTTCGTTGCATTTTAGCGAAGATGCTTACGTTACTTCGCATTCTTCTCAGTTTTTGTCTGCATTAAACTTTCAAGAAAGGCGAAAATTATTTCTAAAACCTGACGCAGTACCCACGAAAAATAAACCACTCGATATGGTTAATGATACTCATGGTGATTGTAGACAGGCGAAGAGGAGACATACAGGAGTTCTAGCAAGGCGGAAAGTAAGTACTATTTTCAATCATCTTTTATCAATTATCATGCTGATCATATGTTTTCATATAAAATTTTGTTAATTAGAAACTTTATATACCACGATATTTGAAGTCTCGGACTTACAAAATTAATAATTTCCCTTAGAAATAGAAGTAATCTCAGTTTAGCTGATTTCATTCGTGCTTCAAGGTCTGTGACACCATAAGCATGGCAAGCGTAAGGACATTGGTAAAATGGGGGGAGGGGGCAACACTCACGAGGCATTACCACGGTTGGCGCAGGGGAGATATAAAATTTGAAGCGACGAAAGAGACTTTTTCTTGGGTTTTACTACGCCATTATGCAGTGAATCTGAGTGGGGGTCAACCTCAACTGTATTGATGCTTATGCTGTACTGGAGTGAGAAAATGATACGAAATTGCACGTATTTGCTAGCAAACACAAGGCCAACACATACAGTGAACATTTAATTCGTTCCGATCACTGTGTCTCGATTTAGTGTTGACCCCCACTGAAATCTATGACGTCATATGAAACCCAAGAATTTGTTCTATTTAGTCATTTTTCAGTTGGCTTTTCAGGTCTTTATAGTGATGGGATATGATACATGTATTAAATGCTATGTTATGGTGATATATGTTATGATGGGTTATGATAAGCATTAACCTATGGAGGGGGCGTGAAAGATATTTACCACCTCTCCCGATTTAATATGCCCCCACCTGCACAAAATTTTCTTCCAAAAAATTTCGCATTTAAAACTCGAACTACTTGATAAATAATAAGTTGCGACCAGTCAATCACTTACAAATAACATTATCCTTTCGTCTTATCAAGGATGTTCAAGAGTTGATTTCAAAATCCAAATTACCACCTAATAACGAAATCGTGAACGAAGACAACACGATCGCTACTGAACATCCGCAGGAATCAGAGATTGTAAATGCTGATTGTAGCAACTTCAAGAGTACAAGTTGCCAAACCATTGCACTCGAATATTTTGGTAAGAATAAGACCACTCAAACAAAGAAGTCTATGTTGTCAACGACAGCAACAAAAGGTACACAGACACTCCTTACCGTGAATTCATTGTCTAAATTACTCGTATTTCCCGAAACGAATTCTACTGGTTCTCAAACTGACTCATCTGAGAATATTATTGAAGAGCACATTGTTGACTCATCCAAAACAAATGAATGTGGAACAAGTGAAAATGTTGTTAAACAATATGTTGATTCTTCAAAAACACGTGAATCTTGCAAAGCAGACGCAAACGTTGAAATCTCCGGACCACCACCAGAAGAACTGTGCGAATCCGATTGTAATGAAAGTTGTGACGGGAGTTATTGTACGGAATTCGATCATTTGGCAAGTGAAGAAAGTCAATCTGACCAGGAGGCGAGCACTGAAGAAATATCAAAGCAAAATAAAGACCGCGTTCTCTTGTCCCGCGAAAAGTCTATTGAGAATCAGCTAAAATTTATCATTTGCGAAGAGTCGATAGCACATATCTTTGGGATTTGCCAAAAATGTGGAAGCAGCTGCTCAGTTTCAATAGGAAACAGGATTGGAAGTTACTGCATGATCTATATATCGTGTTCATCAAACCAAAACCATGATATTTCTTGGTCAACTGGCCCTCTTATAAATCGGCTTCCTGCTATGAACTTGCTCATAACTTCAACAATTTTAAGCACAGGGATGGAGTCGAATAAAACGTTAAGGTTCATGGAATCGTTAAACATTCTCTGTATTAAAAGAAGGGAAATGTCAAACCTTCAAAGTACATATGCAATACCAGCAATATTTAACATGTGGAGATTAGAGCAACAAAGTTTGATCAATGGAATCAAAGACAAACCAGTTATTATAGCTTCTGACATGCGTGTGGACAGCCCTGGACACAGTGGTCTTCTTGGTTCTGGTAGCACACTTGACGTAGAGCAAAACGTTATTTTAGATACTCAAGTTATAAAGGTAATTGGAGGGTTCAGATACAATGTTTAATTGTGCTATCGCACCATGCACGTGATTAATTCGGTTAAAGATAACGATATAGCAATCATAGCAATGATATTATTACTAATTACACAAATGATGATATAGCAATTTATCAAATCAATTAAATTTCAGAGTACTGAAGTTAAAACTCCAATGGAATGGAATTAGAGTCCCTGAAGAGGCAACTTTCGTACCTTGAGAATGCAAACGTAGAAGTTAAAAAACTCGTGACAGACAGACACGTGCAAGTATCTGCGTATATGGCAAGTGAAAAGTCAAGTATAGAGCACAATTACGATGTGTGGCATGTTGCAAAGGGTAAGAAGCCTAGTTGTCAAGTATTTATAATACGTAAATCGTGAAGATCCATGGTAAATATTTAAGAATACAACATTCTTAGTAAGAATAACTATATTATTTGTGTAATATAGGTGTGAAGAAAAAGCTTTTGAAAGCCTCAAAGACAAAGAAATTTAAAGAAATAAAGCTATGGATTGGGGTAGGCAAATAAGATCAGCATAAATAAATTGTCAAGTATGATCTAAAACGACAGCTATAATGTTACATATATAGTTCCCAAATGCCTCTCTAATAAATGCTTTTTGATATAAGCACTTCTCCTTTTCAATGAAAACGCTTGACAGGTTTAAATCTACCTTTCTCATTTGTTTTGCAATTGAGTTTTATTGTAATAAGATTGACAACCCTCCCTCTCTAACAAACACCTCAAAAAGAATTGGCAATAAAAATTCACTTAACTATTTTCAGTCAATCGTTAACCACGTTTACTGGGTGGCAATTTCAACCACAAACGAAAAAGAGAGGGAAGAAAAATGGAGAAGCCTTTTAAATCACATCATGGACGTGCATGTTCATGAAGAAAACAAGATCTTCCAGAGATGTACCCATGGAGAATTAGATAGAGCGTGGATTAAAGCAGGTTACATAGTTTTCCACACATCTTGAATATAAAAACTTTTTCGAAAGTTTAAAATATCATTTATTTTATACAGGGTCAGCTGCACACAAGAAACTTAAAGAAATCCTTACAAAACCTCGACTAATTTCCGTCATTCGGAAACTATCAAATCTTCACCAGACTTCATCCCTCGAGTCAAAGCATTCTTTAGATAATCAGTTCGCCTCAAAGAATGTCTACTATCCATACCATTCACTTATGGCCAGGTAAGTACAAGTCACATTTTAGAATTCTATTTCAAATTTGCAATGCAGGTAAAAACCCTCACCCAAATTTGACTCCATGTTTCTTGTTCACCTGCATATTTGAGAACTAAGTTAAATCAAATCCAATTTAGTTAATTAGTTTTTCGTTATGTGTTTCCACTTGCCAAAGAAATTTCCTTCCAGATTATTAAAAAATTCCTTTAGTTAATTAGCCCACAAAATGTCCTTTAGGTGGAAACATTTTAAATATCCTTTAAGTTGTCTCGTCCCCAGTCGCTTTACTGAATTTAGGGTTTATTGAATTCAGGGGGGGAGTTCAATTGATTAGACGCGCGCGGAAAGTGCACTGATCTATATATGCCACTGATAAGTTATGTTATAATGGCCTGCGGAGGAGGCAGTCCTTTAAGTGGAAACAACAAAAAGTTTATGGTCAGGAATTTCGGCAGCCAAAAGCTAGGTATGGTCGGGAAACCGGAAACCAACAATTTTTTTTGGCCTTATTATAAGTCAGGTAATTGCAGGAGTGCCAGTTGGCAATCAAAGAATAAGAAAATGTTTAGAAGAAAAGCAAAAGTCAAATTTTGAATACTAATAGCTTCAAACCTGTTTTAGACTGTTTTGTGCTAACATGCACTTCAATGAAAATTCCAAGAAGCAAGCTAAAACAAAAAAAGAATCAGATCGTTGGGTAATAATTTATCCAAAAGCACACAAGGGGAAAAGGCTATTGCTAAGAAGATAAAAGAGGCCCCAACTTTCAGTGAGTTGATTAAACAAATTAACTATATTAATTAATGATTAGATTAAATTATACAAACTACAAATAAATATGATGCATAATCACAAATTACAAGTTTACTCCACACAAGTACAGTTTATAGTGTTTTGTAAACACAAAAAGGTTATTTAAGCATTCAAAAATGTCCAGTCATGCAGTCATGATATGCAAACTCTACCCTTATTTAACTTATTTTTTTATTATGACCATTCCAGCCAATATAAACAATATTAACAATCATGTGGCTTTACAACTTAGAGTATTTTGCTTTAGTCAGTAAAAAAAACATAACATAACAAGGTTTACAATAAAATTCTCCATTTTTAGGTTATGTAAAACGCCATCAGTCTGAAAGCTTAAAGCTACGGCAGAAGTTTCCAACACTAAAAAAGGCACGCCTAAATGCGATTGATGTCCTACCTAAAGAACCACCCTCCCTTGTGGATCAGTATAAAAAAACAACCCACCAGAAAGTAAAAATTCTATCATTGCCAAGCGATTCAGCAGGTTTACTAAACCAGCCTATCCTGTGGAAGATAATGATATATGTGAATGTTCAGGAAAATGTGCAACAAAAAGATGTGGTTGCAAAGCAAGCAAGAGATTGTGCTCTTCAAGTTGTAGTTGTACGAGGGACAAATGTTTAAACAAATAGACTTAAAATCAATTGGCTGAAGCAATGAAGAACAATTAAATTCTGGAACTTCCTTAAATTTTCATTAGCGAATCATTTTGAGAACCTAAAATGCGTGTATAAACCATCTGGAGACGGAAACTCCTTCCTGATACAAGTATACACACATGAAGGGAAAACTCGCCGATTTTTTTTCCCTAAAATACCAAAAATCCACCTTGAGCATCTTCTGTACGATGCAAGTCTGTATAATTTGTGCGTTTGTTCGAGTTCCTCGTCTCCCAATGGCCAATTTTCCTCCATATACTGCGACACGTCAACATACAGTACATCCCTGGACAACATATTTTGTTGAAAAGCCGATGAATCTGTTATGCACATAAATTCTTGAATTTCTACCTTTTTTAATATATCGTCATACTCGTCGTATTCCAGAGACTTCTCATAGCAACAAAAAGACTCAATTGTTTTTTCCATGAGTGAGCA
>CACRXK020002560.1:0-42419 GCA_902702795.2 Paramuricea clavata
CGTGTGCTCTTCCGATCTCTACTTATGTCAGTTTGGTGGTTGGAAACGAGTAAAAACCAAGGAAGATGTATTGAAAGACAAATGTAATGATCCGGCTCTAGTATAATATCGGGTCAATGTCTCGTTGCTCTCATAAACATTATCTGATTGACTGAATCAACAATAACCAACTTATCAAGAATTCAGTAAACTCACATCCTGGGATCATTGGCCGAGATGATCCTTTTAACAGCCGCAAATTTTCGTGTTTTTCTCGTCTTACCCTGGCGCAAACACATTGACAATGAATTATAAACATCATAAACACAAAACAACAAAAGCAAAACAACAAAATCTGCAATAAAATCGTGAAATTTCACTCACCATTTATAAATTGAAACACCAACACAATGTGTGCGCTAGACGGTAATAAATTTATGAACGAGCGACTGCTGATCGATTTACTTCGCTGGCTCGAGATTTAACCAATTAGTGATTACGTCATAGATTTTAGGAAAAATAAAATATGGCGGCTACGAGGAGTGGCGTTTGTCCTTTTTCACTGTACTTTGCAGTATTGTCTGTTTTTCATAGTGTACACAGCCCAGCTCATAGAAATTGAATTGCAAATGATCGCCTTTTGTTTAAAAATTTTAATTAAAATATCCACAAATATATTCCCAAAAAAGCCAATATTAAACCACTATGATTTTATTACATTATATATAAATATGCAATAGCGAAATAGCCCAATCTTATTACGCAAGTTTTTATAATAAAATATTAGTAAATATTGCCTGCAATACCTAGATTATAAAATGTCGTGTTAATAATTGAATGTCCCGCTATCTATCACCATAATTTATAGAAATTTGTATAAAAATATCGGTACAAAAATTATATTAAACTACGCCAAAACCTGCGCTAAAGATACTCGCCGTATCTCTAAATTCAATTATTATTTTTATTCTTTTTGTTGATTATTTTATTCAAGGCAGGACATTGCTGAATGAGTTGAATCATTCACAGCATCGCTGCTGTCATCTCTGTCTCAGCATCGCTCAATGGCGTAGCAAACTCGATAATTGGGGGGGGGGGGAGAGCAATACTCATATATTCGTGTTCTGCATCATTAATTTCTTTTGAAATCAATTGTTTTTAAGGTCTGTGAAGTGTGAACACGAATATATGAATATTAGCCCCCTCCCCCCAATTATCGAGTTTGCTACGCCACTGGTATCGCTGTCATCTGGATGGACAATAATGAGGTTCAGATTTCACTACCACTACCATTAAGACACCAACCAATCAAGTGTGTTTGATCCAACCAATCAGATGCGTTTGATAGATTCAATTAACTAGGGTCGTACGCAGGATTTTTTCACCAGGGGGCAGTAAGGCCTATATGCCGAAAAAGTCCCAAATACCAAAGAATAATTAACAATTATTCGCCGAAGGAGAGGTGATTATCGGGGAATATTCGCCGAGACGAAGTCGAGGTGAATATTCCCCGATAATCACCAAGCCTGAGGCGAATAATTGTTTTAGTATTTTTACACAAGCTTTTGTGTTTTTTTGAGACTGAATTTATTTTAATTTTGCTTATTTCTTTGTCAGTAAACGTCCAAAAACGGGTAGCCGCCATTTTGAAAATTTCTGTTTTGTTATATTCACCTATAGGTGAATATAACAGTTTATTACGTCAATTTTGACCAATCAACGTGTAGGATTTGTTATGTTCACTTGTGTAAAAATACTAATTAATGACATTCTAAAAATCGTAAATATAGTTTTCTCTGGGGGAGGGCAGTTGCCCCACTGTTCCCCTCCCCGCTGTGTACGGCCCTGCGATCAACCAATCAGGTGTGTTTGATATATCAGATTAACCAATCAGAGGCGTACTAAGCCAGTGACAGATAGTGGTAGTGGAAGTCAAATCTAAACCTCTCTAATTTATTTCTCCACTCGCCCTCAGCATTTAATATTCTCTTGTTTCTTCCACCGCAGTGTGTAACAAACATTTGTGCTTATTCAGCATTGCTTCGAGGCCGAATTTCTCTTTCTTTAGTTCTTGTATTAAATCTTCAAGATCTTGATTCGCAGTTAGAAGTTCGTTCGAATTCTAAATGTAGAATAAATTGCGATTGAATACAGCAGTACGTATAGGTGATTCCACTAAGTTTTATCGTGTTACAGATGGTCAACCATGCAGTAGATATCAGAATGAGAAAATAGAAGAGATATAAACAACAACCACTTGCCTGTTCTAGTTTGCTTGCTTGTGCTTTTCTTTTCAATCGACATTTTGAGGCCGCCACTTTATTTCTTTCTCGCCTTAACTTTCGTTTTTCAAGTTGTTCCTCGTTCAGCTAAACAAAAATGAGACTTTTCAACGGTGCTAGATATGGATGAGTTTCACTAAGCACTATTGTTGTATAGCGGGTGGTGATCAAGCTGCAATTATCAGAGCAAGAGTGAATAGGAATCACTATTTTCTTTACTGCATGTACTAGTTTGGCATAGATGGTGGTCGACCTCATCAATTAGTAAGAAAATCTTAATTCCTTTTATGTGTTGGGTATATAATATGGGCAAATAAATAGAAAGAAGTAATGTAGTTTAATTCAGTTTCTCTTATCAACATTTCTACCATCCATGACTAAAGTCAAGGTCAAACGAGGACGAGAGTTGATGAGAGTTGACAACTTGTAACAGGGGTCATTTCAAGCTCTAGATTAACAAAATAAAGTTTTGATATAAAGTGTTCCAACTACGTTTTACTAATCTAATTCAAATACACGATAATGTTAGGAAAGCGTTTTTCCATCAAGAACAGCTAACCAATTCTAATATACTCTCATGTCTCTCATGCTCGTTTCATCCTGTAGTCAGATGCATACATGCAGAACTTGAAGAGGAAAATAACATTACTTCTTCCTTTGATGGCATTGGTTTCGTCTCAATCTCCGGGATATCCAAGCCATTGGCAAACCTTCTGGATTCGATGGCAAATCTCAAACCAAGTTTGACAGGTATTTCAGTATTGTCTAACTCTACATCGGGCGTTGGTACTGTAGTGAGTGGTCCAAGGTAGGGTAACTGCATGCCACGGTTGTGTAGTGTGCCTGTGGGCTTGTTGAAAAGTAAAGGAACACTTTATATTAACACAGAAAGTCTGACGTCTGTAATATTGTACTATCCATTTGACTGGACAAGCTAGGGAACATATTGCTATGGTCATTTCCATCAGAACTATGATCTGTGATCTTTCCAGGTAGTTCAAGCACAAAAAACAACTTAATGAAGAACACTTCCTACATAGAATTCATGTTGTTGCAGAAATCTTCCCTGATAGTTCCAGAACAGTTTCTCATTTTGCAGTTTAGGAAACATGGGGTTGAAAGAATATTTACGTCGTAGCAATATTTCTAGTTTGCCTATACATTCGGGAAACATGGCTAGGAAAAATGTTTTCGATTGCTTGCCCACCTTCAGGAACTTTATGGAAGTAATGTTTTTGTTCTTTACAGGGTGAGAACAGGTGATTCTTCATCAAAAGATGAAATCAAGTTTTATACAATAGTTGTAATGTTATTACTTCATATTTATGAAATATCATTAGGTTCCCTTCCTTACACTTTGCATTGCTCCTGACATAAAATCTCAATAATATGTAAATTTTATAATTGCAACTAATTAACTTCGTGAAACAGCATGAAATACCTCAGAACAGGTAACTGATGAATGTCGATGTGCAGTTCTAATCATGCGAATTATTATCATTTTCATAATGGAACATTCGCACGACAACATGTTTTTACCACAGACACAAATGGCATTTTCACGCCCGACTGTTTCACTTTGTTTATCATAATATCTGCCATTTGTTGATAAATAGTTACGAATATAATACATAATTATCTTAAATTAAACACACAAACCTGAGTGAAAATATGAAATGGGTCCATAATTATTTACACTAAACACAGTAAATCCTCAACAAAATGGTAAAACCTTTCGACCAAAAACTCCTTCATTTATAGATCTTCATTCTTCAAATAATCACTGCTGAATAATGATTTGTGATGGAGTTAAAAGTTCAAGGTTACAAATGATCCCAAAACTGATATAAATATTTAATAACAAAAGGTCAACCTTACCGGTGGCAGAACATGGATTCATCCAATCAGAGATGAATAAAAGCTAAAATTGTGTCAATATACAAATTTAACAAAAGGACTTTCATGCTTCGCTGAACATGGACAATAAAAAGAGGCACAGTTTCTTTCATTCCATGTTGAGCATTATTCAATGTGTTCTCTTTCTTTGTTTCGAAAAAGAGAAAAATAAATTGGTTATATATAATCATAATGAAAGTGATCTTTTGCTTCAGTAAAATGGAATAGGATGTGTTGACTGGTACTTGTGCCTATCAATTTGATGTCAAAGGACAAAAATTTATGACGTAGAAATTTCGAACATTTTATTACATTTACGGCTTACTTTAAACCAGTGCCTCTTTAAGAATTTGTCAGTAGAAGAGCCATCAAGAAAAAGAAGATCTCACCTATGGAAATATTTTAAACAAAAGGGATATCTTCACTGAGTGGGGCAACATAGGTCACTAGAGGGGCCAACATTGAAGCTCGGGGGGGGGACTCCGCCTCCACACACTGGTTTATATGTTAAAAGAGGACCTATTTAAATGACATAGAAGACATGTGCGTCATAGACATTTCACTATTTTATTTAATGTCGAAACTGCGTTTGTACTTCTAAATATCAAGATGCTCTAATTCACCTCAAGTTTTCATAAACAGAAACGTTGGTTTACGTACAACACACAATTTCATTCTTTTCTTTCTAAACGCAGTTTATAAATATTCTATCACAACATACAATTGGACCAGCCACTTTTTCAATGTTTTAGACAAATACATGTACCACGTATCGTGTACTGATCGTGTAGTTTACCGCCAAGAATGCCCACTAGGCATTTCAAATGTTGCGTGCGCAGTTAATCTCCGATGTGCAAACTGCGGGTCACTCTTCGCGTCATTGTAAGACGATATTGTTCCCAGTCTCTGTATAAAGCAAGCGCGTGCACGGATGTGTATCGAGCATTTTCTCCAGCTCTCTGATCTCACTATGAAGTTTTTCAATTTCTGTTTCCAGGTTTTTGTTGCACTCTTCCAATTCTTCATAAGACTAGAAAAACAATACAAGAAGGAAATGGAGATCTTTAAATGTTTCTGCAACAAAAAACGACAATGTTTCCTAGTTTAACTAGAAGTAATTCAAGATATTTTTACCTCGACAAGATTTCGTACATGATCTTTTCGTTTCTTTCTGCATTTTGACGCTGCTAGTTTATTTCTTTCTCGTCTCACGCGGCGTTTTTCTACGTCCTCGTACTCAACCTGGGATAGAAATATCGAATATTTATTGTTCCAAGATGGCGTGATTCACCTTGGCAGTGTTTCAGAAAAAAGGAAACAAAGGCTTCAACAAAAATTATTAAAAGATGAATTCGAAAATTCTATTTCAAAATATAGAAATATTCAAAGGAAATTGGGTGAAAAAAGTAAACAAATGATGAATTCCACTGCGAAAAGAGGAAAAGAGCCTTTGTATCTGCTGCGCGATAGTGCTTTATAGTACCTAACCTTGAACAAATTAGCATATTTACCGGTTTTGTCTTATTATTTCCATTTCCAAAATCATACATATATTCCTGATTCATGGTGGGTTCAATGCTTTGCCTGATCTCCAATCTTACTGGACTGTCATCTTCATTGAGGACTTCGTGACCTATGACGCCATGACTGCTGACGCGTTCATGTTCGACATCGTGATAAATGAATGTTGGTATCGTTGATGTTGGGGGCTAAAGTTGGAGAGAGATTTAGTTACATATTTTTATATTTAGCTACATTATATCAACAACGGAACCAACGTGACCAGGGGATTTTGAAAGCGCATCTTTTAAGATCAGGCATCGGTTGTTCGAATGGAAGTTGTAGATTATTGGTTTTATATATAATTTTATATGTTTATCTCGATATGATTTTATATGTTTATCTCTATAATTCTAGTTCCAGTTTTTTATGTGCTTTATCCGTCTCATTTATCCGTCCGAATGCGAATTTTAAGAGGAGTACTTCGTCTAGACGAGATTCCCATCTAACTTTCCAGTCCGGATGGGGAAGTTAAATGGAAAAATAGAGAGAGAAAATTCGTCTGTTGCTGGATTTATATCACACGAGTTTTCAGTCTAAGACGAATTTCCCGTCTCTAATGTAAATTCGGTTATTTTATAACAGCTGCGTCATGTAATGAATGTAAAAATAGACACTGAACTTCAACACTGCCAGTAGCCTATATTTGAACCCAGAATTAAAAATAATCCATCTTTGGACATTCCCAAATTTATATTCAGAGTTTCCTGACGAGTTTGTCTGTTTCCCATCTTTAATAAGAATTCGGCTAATTAAGCTGGTGAAAAATCTTATAGTCATGGTTGAAGTGCAGAAGACGCGGGGTTTACTATCCATAATAATCCATTCAAGTTTCGTAGGACAAAGTACAGTTTGAAACAAAGGACATGACAGCGTAAACTCTTCCAAAGACTTTTATTAAAGCAAAATGAGTTCAAGTACAGTTTAGTCTCTTTTTCATGACAACCAAGTTTGGTTGAGTGACGAACTTCTTCCACGAATTACTTCTACGAAAATTCTTTCGTTTTTGTTGCTAATTTTAACACAAAGACGAAGGATTTGCGTTAATGAAAATCCTCGGTGCGAAGTTATATTCCTGAAGAAGTTGAATTGCTAACGAGCATCCCCAGGTCGTTAACGGACACGCTGCGGTCGTTGCCTCCCACCAAATAACTTACTTAACTTCTTTGTTTATAAAACAAAACTTTAATCTGGGTTAAACCAATAAACGGCTGATTTGAGAAAGCTTGAAAAAGTCACTATCCGGTGGATAGCGCTATTGTGCCTTTCGTCCAACCGAATGCAGATAAATAACCAGTATTCTATAGATCTTCAAAGAGTCGAAGATTTTTAAAATGCAAACAAAGGTCAAAGTTAAGTTAAGTCGTAAAGAAGAAATTGCACGATAGAAATATTATTCTACAATGGCGGTAGCTATAACTCACCTCAAAAGCTGCTTCTAATCCAGGCATATTCACATCAATTTCATTAAAAATCATATTAATTTACAACCAATCTGGATCGGAAGAAGACAGCTGGCCACAAAGCGACAAAAGTGCATTCAAAACACGCTAGACTCTCTTCAAAAATCATAAAGAATCGCTTCAAATCCGGTGGGAAAATAGACCATATCGCAAGCAGAAAACGCACGTACTTTACTGTTTTATTAATACATGTTTCACAGATTGTTGAGAAGGCAATGTCGATATTAATTTATATAAAATGTTCGGACGAAGTTTACTGATATTGGACCTTCAAATGTTGTGAAATAGTGATAAACATCGAAGCAGGTACCTGGTTGATTCGCCGTGTTAAATCTGTGTTGTACACAATCCAACCTGCTGGTTCAATTAAGTCCTGAATCGCGATCATGCCGTCAAAAATGGCCTGATGGCGACAATCCTCTGGAGATGAAACGAAGATTTAAGTCAAGAATTCAAATTGTGCACGGCTTTTCATTGAAATGGATCAGGCCTTAAACCTGACCATGAAAGAGGTCTTGCAGAAACATTTGAATGTTCACGTTTCCTCCTGTGTGCCCAACATTGAAAATATTGTTGGGGAGACAAAATATTTGCCTCCAGCAGGAAACAAAAATGTTTCACATTTTTTCTTCCAAAGTGTGATTTTTGTTGGGGATGCAATGTTTCTTGCTTTTTTTTTACCTTCAGTGGGAAGACCCTGGCTAGGATGCGAGTCAACACAGTGTGATTTAATCTACCCAGGGCCAGAGCTATAGATCAATGTTGTCATAATATACGTATAAACTCTTTCTCTCGAGATAATTTTATTCTGGCTATAAAAAACTATTGTTTACAAGTTCATCCAAATATACTTATATACACTATATCCTCCCGGCATTATTCCCGCTATATATACATAATTATATTAACAGTCAATCCCTGTAACCTTTTTCACCCATTTTTTAAACTGCGACACTCGCGTATATACTCCATATTTATATGCTATTGCGCATGCGTCGTGTCCAAACGATGAAATACCATGCAAGTACCATTTGCCATCTTTCTCACATAACAATGGACCTAGAGCGGGAAAGAGTCATTGATTTATACACTGTGCTATTAGTAAGAGTTTTGGTAGTAATATCCGTTGATTACACACGAAAATATAGCTTGTAGCAAGTAAATAAGTTCATGAACCGCATGGAGGAACTTGTATATCTGATACAAAATCCAGTTGATTTCATACATGCATAAACTTCAATAAAGAATAAGAATGAGAATAAAGAATATTACATGATGTATATACCTCCGCTATCTCCCTCGCATGTGTCCTTGCCCCCCTGTTCAAACCCAGCACACACCATATTATCAGTAATAACACCACCATACGACTTGATTTGGTTACATTTTTCTTTGGACACTAACGGTACGCTAACATGAAGTAACTTAGGCTCTGTGGCTGTGTGAAGTTTCGTGTTGCCCCATCCTGCTATATAACAACTTTTGCCTGAAACAGAGTAAGAATTAGTTTTGTTTGCCACATACTGGACACACTGTAGTCTGCATATATTTGAAGATTATTCACACATTCCTGGAAATCCGCATATGAATGTTCGAGGGTGGAAAAGGAATGCTTTGCGTTAAATATTATTTAGTATTCCTACCTCTAAAAAACTGTGACGGGGGAGGTATTCATTCCGAATTTTTGTTCCCAGAGTATGGGCATGCTCTCGCAGGTTAGGTGCTGGGCATGCACCTATAATCTGCGAACGGATATATTCTGGGAACGGAGATTGATTTTTGTTAATTTTTGTTTCGAATATTCATATTCACACCATCAATATTCACACTACTTCAAAATCCATTATTCAACAATCATTTTCCACCCCCCAAGAATGTGACTATTAATTCAATGCAATAATATACCAGTCAATGGTGTCATTTATTTATTCACCATACATATTTAACTGTAGATAATCCTAATGGAATCGTGAATCAACTTCTTATGCATCTTAACGATGACATCATTGAGCAGCCTGCAGTCCTTAGACTACGACATAGACTGTGTGTGTAATCCTCACCTTCACTGAAGTCAGGTAAACCTGGATCAACACAGACAGGAGAAGTTCTTGCATCAATCCTTGCTGGTCTACTAAGTTCCATCAACGCAATGTCATGTTCAGCATAAAGCGCGATCTTTCCTGTACTCAGGTTCTTAGCTCCAATACCAAATGCAGGATGAGTTTTCACTGTCTTTACAGGAATGTCTTGTTCGTATTCATCTTTCACATTTAAATCGTGTTCACCCAGCCTTACCTACATGAGATATACAACAGAGCTCAAACCTGTCCTTACAGCAGAATCCCGGGCCACCTCTGGGCCCCTAGGGATGCCGGAAGTTCCTGAGAGCAAAGGGGTGCGATTTGTTATCGAAGGGCATATTTTTAAAGAAGGGCACAACGTTTTTGTAAAGTTTGTAAGTATGTAAGTCTGCATAACTTACAGAAAATATCTGAGGCAAAGCTAGAGTACAATGAGCAGCAGTCGCTATCCATTTATCAGACAGCAAGGTTGCCCCACATTTGAAGTAAGGTGGCTGGTTTGCATTTCCTTGACTATGAAACAACGCAGTCATCCACGGCCATTCTCCAGCTACCGTTTCTTCCCCACCTACTATTCTCTTGGTGGAGTAGACAGTTTCCGGCTTTACCCCACACGCTACTGCAGGTTTTGCGTTCAATACAGCTAAACAGAAAGAATAAAACAAAATGAAAATGAAGTGATGTGAATAATTGGGTGATGTGCAACCACTCCCATGGGATTCAAAGGACAAAGAGATTTTCGCCATGTTGGATCTGATATTTGCATTGCAAACAAGCAAAATCCTTTGTCAATGTCATCCAACATGGCGACGGTGACGTAACTTGCACACCACCTATACGATAAGATCTGAAACTTTGCAATAGCAAGCCCAATTGACTGATAAAAAAATCGCTAACGTTAAATTCAAATACAGGGAAGAAGCCATAATACCAATCGTAATATCGTATAGAACTTTGATGTTGTCAATGAAAGTCTGAAAAAGACTGCGAAGGATAAACTGAGAGTTTACGTCCCACAAATTTGTATATTCGAGCTAATTTACCGTCTCACACTGGGCAAGTAATAGATGTTTGGCAAAATAATCAAATTAAAACAAAACAATTAAGAATGCTTTGGGATTTTCAAAACAATGAAAAGCATTCTAATCACTGGATCGCGGTAATCTCGATGGTATCAATGTTAGGCTAAGTGATGAGAAAAGGACTTTTTGAAATTAGTTTAGAGCTAACGTTGAATTTACGTTAAAATGAGTCTAGAACTAACGGAATAAAAATGTGAACTGATACCTCGTCTATTAAAAAACACACCTACCTGCAGAGTTTACGTTCATACATAACAATAAAAATAAGACTAAATAATATATCTTTCTCAACATTTCCATAATGTTATATACAAATAAATATTCACTTCTTCTCTCAATAAATATTCTCTTTATTATTTTCTGACCATCACTATTTTAAGACATGATTAGTTCATCCCACACAGGTGGCTAAATCAGAGTGTTTGCCTGACAAAAAGCAATTAAGCAAGCAAGACACATACTGTGTTCGTGAACTTCACTGCCATTGCTTTGGAATTTTTATTTTGTGAGATACGATAATATTTTCCATCATATATGCTAAGGCGAGTATTACAGCATTCCCACTATCGCATACAACATTTGCATATCGCGCGCTACGCAAGAAGCAATCACGCAAACTTAATTAAATCATGTATTGTAAAATTAAAGCACGAAAAAACACTATTTTTTTAACAATCCATGATTAAATTGGGGCCATTTATACGAGCGGGAAATAAGCCGCGGCTAAAATAAGTCGCGATCGTCTCGTACAAGCCGAGGGTTGAAAGCTAAGCCTAAATAAGCTATACTGTATTTTCGCTCGTATATATATCACTATTGAAAGCAAACACCAATTAACCGTACAAATATTTTTATTTATCATTAAAATATAAATAAATCTACACTATATAAATCATCTATAGTATATATAATCTCTTAAAGAATTTACAATTTTATACATATAACTTTACATGTTTTTCTCGTTGTTTTATTTTACAGGCAGTTTGACAACCTCGTTTGAAAGGCCCTGGGAACGAGTTGGCAGTTTGAATTATTCCTCATGACCTTTCATGATAAAATGAAACCATTATTTCTAGCAAACATTCATGCTTTATAATGCTAAATACAATACATGAAGTACATGACTAGCAATCAGTGAGCATTGTATTGAAACAACCTACTCTTTTCAAAAATCCCAATTATATTTGTCCCAAATGACAATTATTTAGGGGCGGGTTGGTCAAAGCTGGATTAACGCTAACCCTGGGTTAAAATTTAACCCATGCAGAGTTAACGTTAATCTTGTCTGTTTACTTCAAAACTTCAGAGAATAGAACTCCTACTGATCCAGACAAGATTTCTGAAGAAATATTTCAAAATTTATAAACAAGTTGTTGGTAAGTTTGCTTTTAATTTAAGGTGAACCTAGGGTTAAGTCAATCGGCTTTGGAACAACCTGGCACCACTTTTCACTTGACGAGTAAACTCGTCTGGCGTTAGATAGAATAATGTACCTATGTGGGGCGCATCAAGGCGCATTTCCACTTGAAGGGTTAAATAATAAGGTAGTTCAATACAGGTAGTTCAATACAACGCAAATTCACCCTTCCGGAAAATGTTCAGTCTTGGCTATAGAGCTTCGTTTTCGTGATTGAGATATTACGACTGAGATATTATTGAAATATTACGTGATTGAGATAAAAGCACACATGACATTGTGCTGTATAGGTATTTTTCACCTCTATCTGGTCTTTGTTTACAAAAAGAAACCATTGTTTTTACTCGTGTTGCTTTACTGAATTTAGCGTGTGATTTTGTCACGTGCGCTATGCCTATGAGTATTGGGTTAAGAGTCCTTTACCTACAGTAAATTACCTTGTTACTAATGACATATTTACGAAACCATACACCGTATGTTATAGCAGTGAATTTCAGTGAACATGAAAAATCTGTTTAGGATTATGTCATCAGCAACAGGAAATAAGGTCTGAAAAAGCAACTCTCAATTGCGGAAAAAAAGGCTCTACATGTGTATACTACTACAGCCATGACTAAAATAAATGCTTTCCGGAAGGGTGTAGTTTATTGACAAGCGTCACGTCTTTCACCAACGTACCAAGTACATTACTAAGTACAGATTTCTTTAGCTCACATTATTAAGACACTGAGTTCTAACAGCACTGTACTAGAGAACCAGAAGTTTGTTGGTGGCGGGAACCTTTTGAACCATAAATGAAGTGATAAACACGTTATTATGGCCATGGGCCAAGTACAGTTGGCAGCTGTTGTGCCATGAGAGCATGCCTTTTTTTAGATTTATGCCAACATTTCTCATGAAGACTTTAAGTCCTGACAAACATGACATTAATCATCTCCGTTATTTTCTTTATTTTCTTCACAAGGTTCATCAGAGTTTCGTTGTTTTTTGCAAGAATGTATCTCCAACATGTCCTCAAGTTGTTGTTTTTGTTGTTTCAAGTCTTCAATTTCTCTCTCAAGATCATCATTGCTGTTGGAAATCTGTTCTGTGATCTGAAACAAAACTATCGGTTATTTTTTGTCTCCTTTGTGATTTAGATAAGTAAAATCCGGCATGTAACTTCCTGTTGAAAGGCCTTCACTTGAAATGTTGAAGTTCTCCTTGTATTTTTCAGGTAGTTGTATCCCTATCTATCCAAAACTTTCTTAAAGTTGTAAGAGCATTTAGATAATAAATAAGCATATTATATATACTGTACATAAAGTTATGTGTATCAATGACAATGTTATTAATAAGTAATGCTGATATATTAGTGTGACAGATATAACAACAAAATTGGATTTGTGATCCAATCATATGTATTAAATTAATAGATCTAACATTAAGTCTTCCTGATAACCATTTTTAGTAATTGTAGACTTGAATGGTTTACCAGTCAGTGAAATAAACTGATTGTAACTATAAACAGCCCACTGCCCACATAGATGGTGTTGGTGGGTAGCACGCACAACAATAGATAGAGATTTTTCTAGAACATATTGTAAATAATTCTACAATATTACAATCATTCAATAAAACACTTGAAATAATTTGTAATTAAGTGGGCGTTCTTTTGGCATGGCGAGGGTTGCTAAGGAACCTTAATTCTAAAGGAAATGAAATGAAATTTGGGTGTCACTGTCATTGTAGTAATGAATGGATTGAGCGCCTCCCCTTGACAAATAATATTGTCTGCATTACACAGAATAAAATAACTTGGTATTGACAAATAATATTGTCTGCATTACACAGATTAAAATAACTTGGTATTGACAAATAATATTGTCTGCATTACACAGATTAAAATAACTTGGTATTGACAAATAATATTGTCTGCATTACACAGATTAAAATGGAATACAGTAAAATAATAAAGTGTGGTACATTGGGAGAGTGAATGCAACTAATGGGTTAATACACATCATCTAAACAATATATACTGTCTCAAAAGATGTCTAACAGAGACTAAACTTTGATACAACACTCTAATTTACCTGTTCCAACTCAACAATGTGTTGTTTTCGTCTCTGTCTGCAACGAAAGGCAGCCATTTTATTTCTTTCTCTTCTTAGTCTTCTTTTCTCCTCTTCTTCTGGTGTCAGCTGACAACAAATGTTTAATATGAGCGTCATTTAAATCAACTTCTTCATTACAATATATTACTGTTATAAAATTTAATACTTTTTGGCGGGAGTGGCAGGATGGTTCATAGAATGGTGCCAGGAAGTGGATACTTAAAGAGATAACTTTGAAAGACTAAGGACTCACTTTAAAGGACCTTTTGTCCAAATATAGGAACAAATCTCAATTTTTTGCCAGATAGTCAATGAACTGACCAAGTTACCAAAGTACAAGTTACAGCTAGTACACTACTGTGTATAAAGAGTATTTGCTAGACAAATGTAATACCTCGTCAGTCTTTGGTCTCTTTGCATCAAGTTCAGGAAGTTCATCAAGACCTTTAGCTAATCGTTTGTGTCTAATTGCATCTCTAAGCTCTTTCTTGACAAGGTCATCTTTTGGCTGGATAATAAACGAGCCTGCATCTGACACTGGACTGCTGGGAGCAGAGCTTCCACCTTCACTCGACGACTGCAAATGAAAGTTTCAAGTAAATATTCAATGTCATCATTTGCATCTTTGGATTACATGTATTAAACACATAAAGATTATCTATTCTAATCAAAAATGGTGAAACACAGAGTTTATACTGGTTAACCCATGAAGTTGCATTGCGCCCTAATGCGCCCCTACTTTATTATTTTACTCCCTGACTGGAAAGTTTGGAAATTGCGCGCGCCAGAGATTTAGAAAATTTAATAGTAAATATATAGAAAGCATCAAAATTGCGCAGCCGAGATATCTGCCGAGCTATACAAACTTTCCACACTGGTTTTACTCTGCCTAATGCCATAATATGTGTTGTGAAATAGAAAATAATACAATACTGTAAATAATTAAACTTTGTTCATGTCTTTATCAAGAATGAATTTTCACTTTGAATCTATATAATTTATTATAATATAATCTTCCTGTGGATAATTACTGTAGACGAAAAATAATTTCACTAAGAATTTTACGAGATCTATCCTTTGTAGTACATTGCAGACATACGATAATACTGGGCTTTTTTCTAAATATAAATACTGAATAAAAATACTCAATGATTATAAATTTCTACTTCGAATTATAATCTATATAAATACGTCGATCTATCTGCTTCTATTTCTATGCTGACAATGTGAACAAGTTATTGATTTGATTTTACATCACGTGTAGACAACGTAGTCATGTTGGTTGGTACATAGTTACAAAATACACATAATGTATTAGCCAGAAATTCAAAATTTCAACTTACTGACGAGATTTCGACATCAACAGGCGGTTTAACCATGCTATAACTCCTCCACGTCGCCATATAAATTGTCTCAATTATCTCTCTATTTTGCAACTTTTGTCGTTTGCTGATATTTTGAAGAATGCTCGATTACACAGCAATACAAAGTGATTTATAGGTGACCTTTGGTGGGCGTCAGATTGTCATAATATTTAAATTTCACTGCGAAACAAAGAAAGGGATAGCATCTTGTGCCTTTCATCATATTTGGTGACATTAAATATCATTGTCAGCATTCCAGTTATTTTTAGTTATGATGCTCGATGACTTGGCGAACATTCACGAACATGCCCCGAATGCTTTCATCGTCGTATCCCCGGAAACGAGTAAACGACGGACTCCTACGCTGATCCTACGCAATACAATTTACGCAATACGCATATAAAACACAATGAAAGAAATTGGAAATAATCGATATGCGCGATTTTTGTGTACAAAATTAAATCTATTTCCATAAAAAAATGGAAACTAATTATGCGTGGGGATTTTTCCACGTGGTGCACAATTACAAAAGAGAAATCATGCATCAGCAACGCGTTATTGCGGAGATTACATCATTATTAATTAATTATATTTAGATCTTCATTTCATATAAATACAATCTTTTTGCCCAAAGTCATTTCATTTGTGGTGATTCCTTGTAGCAAGTTGAACAAAGCGCTTGAAACGTTGTAGTTTTCTTTTTCTCTTTATGACCAAACGAAAAGTTTCTATTTTCTACTTATTTCATTTTTGCCCACGGACCTCACGCCTTTTCGTGGTGAAAGACAAAGTGAAATAAAACCCCGTAAAATGAAATAAAGCCGGCGATGCTTGTCCCTGTTCTTTCAAGTAGTTCAAAATTTTCCACAGGGAAATGACAGTAAGTAACTGGCTTACTGGGAAGAAACAAAATTCCAATTTCCGAAGGGTAGAGTCATCTTATCGAATAAAACAAGACGAACTTTTCTTGAAATTGTGAATTTTCGACTTTTTTTCCAAGTTATCATGCAGACAAAAAGTCACAGAATAGTCACAGAAATGATAATGACTTTGAAATAAAGGCGACATTTTACAGCTTCAAAAGATTCTCTGCTTATTGGCTTGCCTGTCTAAAATTGTCGGTTGGTCGTCGATTTGGGCAGTCGGTTATCGGTTAACCCATTTAGACCACAACTGAAGCGTTTGAGCGCGCAATATTGACAAATTGATGCTTGACATTGCTTGTGATGTTACCGACTCTGAGTGCATATCCACACCGGGTAAGCTTGAAAAATATGCATGTCCACGGTGGGAATCGAACCTACGACCTTTGGAATACTAGCCCAATGCTCTGCCAACTGAGCTACGCGGTCAGGTCGGTTCACATACTTGTAGGTTCGATTCCCACCGTGGACAGGCATATTTTTCCAACCTCGTCCCCAGGGCCTTTTAAAGAAAGATGCGAAGGGCAGCAAAGGATATTTTTCAAGCTTACCTCTGTGTGGATATACACTCAGAGTAACATCACAAGCATCATATTCACCAGCTGAGTGATTACACCAACACAGAAAAAATCATTGACAAAAAGGGTATTTTCAGATCCATTGGCTATTTTGAAAGGTGTCTTAATGCGCTTTCAATTTGACTTGTTTCGTACTCCGCTGGCTTCAACCCGGAATAATTTAAACTGGTTCGAAACAATCACAATATTGGGGACTGCGGCTCAGTGCTGGTTTCGCGCTGTCTGCAAAATTCTCACATTGAAAAGTGAAAATTGCTGATTGAATACTTTCCAAAAGATATTTGGATAATAGAGATTTACTGTAAGCTTACGGATCGAGAGAAGATCTTCCAAAATAAACACATTGAAAACGCGGAATTTACCCAGACTTATTTTTACAGTGTAAAGCGCTGACTAAAAATTGATCCCCTGTGTAAAAAAATGCAAACGTTGCATTTTTATATCTCAGTACAATATGAGCCAGCAAAATATACAACCGGAAATACCAGTCTCTTCAACTAAAAAACCATCACTCAGTCAGATCATAAATTTAATCATAGAAAATAAAAATTATGAAATAAGCCATAAAATCTTTTGAAAAACAAAAAAGCCCAAATTCTACGAGAAGGGAATAGAAAATGAATTAGAAAAGAATTAAAAAGAACTGCAAAATAAAATGCTAAACCCAAAGTAGGATTTTGAAGTATGTGATTTAGTAAATATTGCGTGCTCGCGAGATCTACATTTCTTATTCAGTATTCAGTCTATGACACCGGCTTGTTTTAATTTTAATTTTTTTGTTTGAACACATTTGATGGTTTTTCCTGGCAATCCCAAGAGACTTGAAGATATTTTCCCACTCATTTCTTTGTGAGAATCACCGTGTATTATTTAAATGAACATCGAGAGCAGTTAAATATGAATTGAAATTGTTGGTTTCTCAAGAAATTTGCCTACATCCGTTTGTATAAAGTACAGCTCTTCAGACTCAATGACAATGGAATGAACGCTTCTGGTTTAAGATAAAAGAGGATCGATGTTTTTAAAGCTTTGAGGAGTATTTTGGTGTGGGAATCAATGGAAAATGTTGAATGAGAAATAAAGAAAACAGTGTATACTTTTATACAGCAAAAGTTGCTTCGTTTTCCTTGGTTTAATTTCGTTTTAAATTGAGTATTTGTGGGGAATTGTGAATTCACACAATGGTCGATGTAGATCCAGATACTCTGTTAGAATGGCTGAGTATGGGCCATGGGGAAGAACGAGATATGCAATTGATTGCTTTAGAACAGTTGTGTATGCTGTTGTTGATGTCTGATAATGTGGATAGATGTTTTGAGAGGTAGAAATACTGTAATATTGAAATTTCTTTGCTATATTCACACTACATGTATTAAACTAAATTTTTATATTCCAGTGCTACTGCTCTATTGCATTTTCCCTTGCATGAAAAGACCCAAGATATTAGCCTTCTTCATCCCCAGATTGCAGAGTTTTCAATATTAGATTTTTGGGGAATAGAATCCCAGAATATTTTGAATTATTTTCAGACCTGCCTTAAAAGCTGGCATTTTGCATAATGCTAACAGGCACAAAAAATAATTTATTAACAGGAATATTAGTGGGCTTGGCAGAAAACTTTGACCCCAGAAACAAAAGTATTCCCTGCTATGTTCTGCGGTGCAAAAGCTACAAATCTAGGGGTGAGGGCACCTAGTAAGTTCCAGGGGTATGTCAAGAGGTAGTTAAGGACACAGAATGATAAAGGGCTAGAAGGAATATTTGCATTTGATGTAACATACAGTCGCAGCAAAAGAAGCTGATCAACTCAGCCCACTGACCAACTCGGCCCATACCATCTTCGCCCAATTGTTAACTACTATTTGACATATTAGGAAAGCTAATATTTTACAAAAGATAGCACCAAACCAATACAGCCATGTGCAGTTGCATTGGGCATACAGATGAGTAAAGTTTGAGAACATCCAGTTTGACTTAATTTAATTAAAGAATCTATCGAAGTTTCAAATTCTCAATCGGTCAGTATAATCTGCAGACTGCAAACCGCAGACTGCAGACCAAGTACAAAATGCAGAATAGGTATAAATTGCAGACTGAAATTGCAGACTAGGTATAAAATGCAGACTGTGAAAAAACGAATAAAACTACACATTACACCCGTTTTCAAAATTATGCGACTTACCAAAATATAATATAAGACTCAAATGTCAGTTTTATGTCACGAGAGTTGTGAGAACTGCTAAATATAGCAAATGTAAGCAAAATTAAGACATTTTAAACCGTATTTAATATACCTAACGAGTAAAGAAGAATATTGAACTAAAATGAGCCAGATACACAAACTAAAAGAAACAACAAACCATGTCACAAAAATAAATTTGTGTAGTGAATGACTTTTATAAGTTTGAGAAAGAGCAATTTATCCTCGACAAATGTGTACTAAACCCGCTTACGCCTGACTATAGCTGTATAGCAGTAATATTATGATTTTGTTGTGCTTAAATTTTGCAATAATTTTCACTAAAATATTTTGAAAATTGCTCTAAACCTTTTTATATGAAGCATACAAAGCTTATATACATTAACATGCATCGACAATGAACCGCAAACTCGAAGTTGTAAATAATTTGAACTTCGTGACAGTATGAAATATTAAAATATATGTTTTTTCACAGTCTGCATTTTATACCAAGTCTGCAATTTCAGTCTGCAATTTATACCTATTCTGCATTTTGTACTTGGTCTGCAGTCTGCGGTTTGCAGTCTGCAGATTATACTGACCGAATTCTCAATCTGTCCGTTTTGATACTAAATTACTGATCATTCAAATCTCTCTCAAAATTTGCAAAGATAGAACGCAGTCATGGTTCCTAGCTTGTTTAATGGCTAGATTAGTCAGTTTACAAGTGGGCGGAATTGGTCCTTGAACGGTGGGCCAAGTTGGTTAGTGCGCCAAGTTGACTGTAAAGCGTAGCAAACATATAATTACTGGGAACAGTTGCAATTATTCTAATATTGGCATAAATTTTTTAAAGGGCATTGTAATAGGACCCTTGTATTGTATACATTTAGCCAGGTATTGCTGTATGTTAAGGTGTCCCAGCTTGTAAAAACTCAGTAACTTTATTTAACCCACTGAACTGTAGCCAAGAAACTCCTTTTGACAATCATCTGGCATTATATGAAAATCAAAAGGGACTGGCTAAATTGAATGTTAATGGGTTAAAAACCTCTTTCTTTCTGTTTCAGTTGCCCACCAAGGGTATTTTTACCAGCGTTATGTCGAGTGTTTTTGGATGAAAGCGCACCAGAAAATGTCCTGGAAGTGACGGCAAGAGCCATAACTTATTACTTAGACGTTTCTGCTGAATGTACAAGGAGAATTGTGTCAGTTGATGGTGCTGTCAAAATGTTGTGTAATCGTTTGGTCGCGGTGGATTTAGAATCTCGTACAAGTAAAGATCTTGCTGAGCAATGTGTCAAGGTTTGTCAAGGGTGTTATTGTTGTGTAATTAAAGCTTGATGGAGTGCTTTTAGTTTGACTGTACCAAAACAGTGCAAAACATTTTTCCATTTTACTACTGGGTCCAATAAAAGATAGCCTGCTAATTAAAGTGTTGTCAGGGAGAAAAGTTTAGAATTGATTGAGCTTCAATAAAACAAAGTTGTAACCTCAATTGCATGGCCGAGATGGGGAATGAACCTTACTGTGTTATGGATTTCTAATGTTGTTATACCACCTGCTTATTTAGGTGCTTGAGTTGATGTGTACTCGTGAGACAAGTGCAATATTTGACGCTGGTGGTCTGCAGTGTACTCTGACTTTCATCAACGACTTTGGAAGTCACGTTCATAAAGATACGCTCCATTCCTCAATGTCCGTTGTCTCTCGCTTGTGCAGCAGAATGGAGCCACAAGATGAACAGCTCGAGACGTGCGTGCACTCTCTCTCAACATTACTCAAACATGATGATGCTTTTGTAAGTAGAGATATAATATTATTAGTAACACTGCCCATGTGCAGACGTTTAAAAATGTTTGCTGTATTTTAGGTAACTATATATTCTTCAAAACTAATGTCCGTAATATGCAAGAGGGTAGGGGTGCACCGGATTTGGAATTTTCTAATCCAGCCGGAACCGGATTTGGACAAAAATTCCGGCCGGAATTCCGGCAGGATTTGACATAAACCGGTAATGGGGACAATTGGGGATAAATCAGTATTCAAAATGACTGTTTATGTTTTTTACTATTTTTAGTTAGTGTCAGTTTAGATTTTTGATTGTGTTAAACCTTTTTTAAACATCTTTTTTTTTAATAACTTAATATTTTCTAATAATATAAGTGTTTTTTTAAACTTTAAAGCTGCCAAATTGATGGTTTATCCCATTCTTGGTGAACTTTTTAAGGTGAAAACAGAAATTTAAATCCGGCCGGATTTTCTCCAAATCTGGCCGGATGCCGGAAAATTTGTTAAATCCGGCCGGAATTCCGGCCGGATTTGAAATCCGGTGCACCCCTACAAGAGGGTAGAAAAAATAATCTCTACATATCTTGTAGGTATCTGACAGTGCTTTGAGATGCTTTGCCTCAGTTGCTGATCGTTTTACTCGGCGAGGTATGGATCCTGCGGCGTTGGCAAAACATGGCTTAATTGAAGAGTTACTAGAGAGATTAGCGAAAGCTGGCACGTCAGGAACAGACAGACCAAGTGTGAATACTGGCACTCCAGACCCCAAGAATGCAAGTCCTTCAGTTACGACTGTTATCAGTTTATTATCAACTTTATGTCGTGGTTCTCCTGTTATAACAGAGGTAAGAAAACTGCTTAGATCAACGCATTAATGACCTAAACTTTTTATTGACAATCTTAGTTTTTTAATGTAAAAAATTATTTTTCTTTGTTTTAATAGTTGCTATTGCATTCTCAACTTCCCGAAGCCATTGATAAAGCCTTACAAGGGGATGAAAGATGTATACTAGATACAATGAGACTTGTCAATCTGTTACTCGTCTTATTATTTGAAGGTCGTAAAGCTCTACCTAAAGCAGGACTGTTGTCTACACCAGGTTCAATTCCTGGTCTTAAGAGACTTGATTCTACTGCAGATAGATCACATAGACAGTTGATTGACTGTATCAGAAGTAAAGACACTGATGCATTGATTGATGCTATTGAAAATGGTGAGTGAATGAAAATTGGTTTCATTTATAATTAAAATATTCTTAAGGCAAGCGCATGGATATATTAAGCGCATGTTGGACACATTAAGCATGGAGCCATGGACACATTAAGCACATGGAAAAACCAGCAAAAACATTGACACTGTTCACATTTGAAGATTTCCATGTTTTCTTGAATGTTTCACCCACTCTTTGGAGACACGGTTGTAGAAAGTAATTTTGCTTTCCATAAAGCAAAAATGTTTTCCAACAAATTTAATGATTGACGGTTGAGGAAGCAACGCTTCCTGCAGTGAATGACCGATCATCTGAATCAGGCCGAGTTTTGCCTTATCGCTAGACAATCGGAATCGGTAGAATTATCTATATTTCCGATTCAGATTCTTGAGAAAATACGCACTTTAAAAGTTATACATTACGCACGTTTAACGTAACATGTTTCTGCGACGAAATTAATGCGTGAAGTGTGCCGTTTATGAACGGTTTTAACGAACTTTGGTTGCAGTAGCTGTTACATTGGAAATTATCATCAAAATTCCAAATGATGACGTCACATTTTCTCATTCAGCTGACATTATGACGTCATTATAAAATCGGTATCGGGTAGATTGTGGTATGATTGTGGCATGATTGTTGTATGATTGTGGCATGATTGTTGTATGATTGTGGCATGATTGTTGTATGATTGTGGCATGATTGTTGTATGATTGTGGCATGATTGTTGTATGATTGTGGCATGATTGTTGTATGATTGTGGCATGATTGTGGCACAATCGGTCAACCACTAGTTTCCTGTTTTGTCCACTTTAGTAAAATTTGGTTTCCCCAAGGCTTCGCGTGTTTTCTCTAGCGCTCGATTCTTTTCATTTCAACGAAGGGCATTTTCTTTAAACAACAATCACACACAAAACGCAAGTCCTATAAGCATGATAAAACATCCCTAATTTGAAGCTTGCGCTAATATTTCAGGAGGATTTGAAGTGAATTTCATGGACGATGTTGGACAGACCTTACTGAACTGGGCTTCCGCTTTTGGGACATTAGAAATGGTAACAACATTGTATATTTTCTCTCTTGTAAATGGCCATATTGTGTGAAAAAACCGTCACCAAGGGCCGGTTACTCAAAGGTGGATTAGCGCTAACCCTGGGTTAAAATTGAACCTGCTGTTTTAGTTTATGTATTTCTACACGTTTGTTTATTTCAAAACTTCAGAGAAGGAAACACCTACTGATCCAGACAAGATTTCTGAAGAAACATTTCCAAATAGGAAGTTTGCTTTGAATTTTAGGTTAACCTAAGGTTAAACTAACCCAGCTTTGAAAAATCGGGCCCATGCCTTTTTGTTGGCCAATTTTCTGGTAGGCGCGCTTTCTCGTCTTTCGCGTCACTTGGCCTGAAATCACACCTGTTTCATTACGTCATGACATTACGCCATGTTTAGGTGGAATACCTCTGTGAGAAAGGAGCTGACGTTAACCGAGGACAGCGCTCTTCATCTCTTCATTACGCAGCGTGTTTTGGACGACCACTTATAGCCAAGGTTGGTGACTGTTCCTAAAATAGTAAACCTCGTTTTAGACAGAATCATACCGAAACACTACAATCAAGGACAACATCACTTGGACCAACACATTAAATACAAAGAGTGTTGCACAATATCTAAGATAACCTCCGAAAATTAACGTTAATAGAATACATGATAGTGTTGTAAAAGCATTAAGAACAGCTAACCAAGATCGCGTGATGAAGTCTCATGCAATCTCACCCTCGTTTCATCCGGGTTTTAGCCTTGATGGAAGATTGTCTGTTTGTGGTTGTTGCACGCAGACAAATATCAGACCAACTTTCTTTTCTTTCAAGTTCGTCTAGACGGGTGATTTGTTTCTGGGCATTTCTATGTCCATGCCAAGTTGCCATTATTCTATACTGTTAAAGAATTAGAATTTTGAAATATACTTGCTCGCGAATGTCGTGACAAAATATTCATTGCTTCAGGTATTGTTGCGGAATGGCGCTGATCCTGAGCTACGGGATGAAGACGGGAAAACCCCGGCAGATAAAGCGAGAGAAAGACACGACGAGGGACATCGTGAAGTCCTGGAAATATTACAATCACCAAGTAAGAAGAGTTTATACAACTGTCGTTTTTCATGTGCGCGCACTAGATATCTGTAGAACTATTACTTCCTTAACTGTGTTTTATCCCGTTAACCCGCTCTGTCAACTTTCCCTGTGGGGGAAACCTGAGAAAACCCACGACTTTCGGTAGAGCATTGACTGACTCTTGTTCACGTGAGTGGGCAACAACAGAATCGAACCCACTAACTCCGAGGTGACAGGCGTTTGCTCTGACGTCACCCGAAGCCCAGGGGTCCAGTTCTCTCTTATTAGTCCAGTGTCGAACTACAAGAGGAAAGCTGAACTAAAATAATGTTGTGTTGTATAATTCTATCAGTTTTAAACTGTTCTCCCTGCAGGGTCAACCTGACGCTAAGAATAATCTATTGTTATATAGTTATTGTCAAAGTTCAATTTTTCTGTTTGCCGATTGGTTAAAACCGTGTCACGTGCTGGTCCACAAAACGTCATGTTCGGCAACCGGTCCACAATGAAACATTTATTGACAGGTCAATAATAAAATGGGTGCAATACGCATGCGTGTCAATCATGAAGTTCCAAAGTTCATTTTTAAACTTTTTACTAAACATTTACGGCGTTCCATTTATCCAGTTTTGGTTTCAAATTAAGTTCACTCCAATAACCGGTGAATTATTCATACTTTGACACTTATATACTATAAACACTTATTTACTGACACCTCGGAAAAGCAGTGTGTTTTGTGGCCCCGCGACCGCCGTTGTTGCCCTCGGCTTCGCCTCTGGCAACAACGGCGGTCTCGGGTCCACAAAACACACTGTTTCCCTCGGTCTCAGTAACTAAGTGATAATTGTTCCAGTGTTTCACAGAAAAACCCAGAAAAAGCCTGCAGTCTTTGGAGATGTATTATTATTATTATTATTCAATCTTCAGGTGACTGGATGACGCCGTTCAACAACAGCACAAACAAAACCGGAAGTAAGGGACCGGAAACCGGAAGTGAGAAATCTAAAGATGACGAAAAGAAAGAGGAAGATGAATCCACAGATACTACCGCTGATCCAGAGACTGCAGCTTCATATATCATTCATCTCCTCCCGTTATTTATAAAGTCCTACCAAACCTCCATGGTCAGTTCTGTGAAGAAGGCCATCCTTAGTTTGACAAGGAAAATGATATTTTACAGCACGGGAGAAAATCTTCAGGAGCTAGCTAAGATATCTGGTTTTGCCTCTGGTTTAGTAGAAGTTATCGCTGCCGTCTTTGAGAATGAGGTAAAGTTCGTCTTTGAGAATGAGGTAAAGTTCGTCATATCGTACAGCGTTCAAAGAAAGTTTCACAAAATAATGAATAGATCATTGAAGTGAAAATGTTGTTGGGGTGGTCTAATTCGTACATGACATCCAAAATGAAAAATTTTATTTTCCGCAGGAAATACTTTTCCCTGAGAGAAATGCGCAGAAATGTCAGATATTTTCGCAGATAATTTATGGCAGACCAAGGGATCCTGCAGTCGGAAAGTGTTTTTTTTTAATGGAGGACTCCCACTACCTGTTCCTTTCAATACCAACGACACCCCTTTCAACCCAATATTCACAATGTTTCATCACCATCCTGATGCATTACATTCAATATTTTTCTACTTCAGGACGATGATGATGGTCATATGTCAGCTCTAAATATCATCCAAGATCTTCTGGAGAAAGCGAATGACGTTTTCATTGAACATTTTGCCCGCCTGGGAGTGATTAGTAAAGTCTCCGAGATGGTTGGACCACTGTTGGAGGAGGAAGACGAGGAGGAGAATGGGGACCAAATTGACGGTGCTGTTGGTTGTCAAGGCGACAAGGTTTGTTGACGACAGATATGGAGATGTTAAAGATTTTGAACGTTGGCCAAAAGTTTATTAATCAGCTAGGAATATATTAGTTTTAAACAGTTCTATCCAGAGGCTCAATAAGAGCTATTACTTGTTGATCCAGTGTTCCTACAGGAGGGACAAGGAGTACTTGGGGTCGAACAGCAAGAACTCTTCTGTAGCCCAAAAATGGCGGATTTCGGCCTCGTGAGAAAGGCTGATAACTAACCACCGTTTCACCAACATTTTATTGTTCCTAGGACTCAGCTTCCTTGCAAGAAGATGCGAGTGAGATAATCCAAGGCCGTCCGTATCATTGGAAAGATTGGTGTCTAATACGCAGTCGAGACTGTCTCTACCTTTGGAATGAATCGTGTGCTCTGGAGTTATCTAATGGCAGTAATGGATGGTTTAGGTTTATATTGGATAATAAACTGGCGACCATGTACTCAAGTGGCAGTCCCGAAGGAGGCTCAGACTCGTCAGGTAATGCAGAGGTTTCTTTGATAATTCAACATATATGGAAATATTTTCATTTCTCTGATGAAATGTTCTCTAAGGCCAAAAAAATATGTGGGTTCCCTATTTCTTCTTGTAAAAACTTAGGTAGGGTAGGTCGGTTTTAACTTTTTTTTAAACTTTTTTTAATTTTCCTAACAACCACGCGTACGCCATTTTGTTTAGTCAGTGCTTCCACATCCAAAGATAAATGTCCCTAATATTGCCTCAAATTTCCATTTTCCACAAACGTTTTCCTCTAAGTGGAAACACTTACAAGCATGAACCAATAAAAAGTTTAGGGTCGGGATTTCGGCGTCCAAAAGCTAGGTAGGGTCGGGAAACCGGAAACCCACATATTTTTTTGGCCTAACTAGACTTGCCTTGATGAGGTCAGCTGCTGTCGTACGTCGACGCCAATACACTGTATTCCCTTAGATTTAGTACAGGGATTTTGTAGATGGAATTTCGAGAGTGTATTTTAAACATTTCTTAGACCTACCCACGAGCAGTTGCGAGAATCTTAATCCAAAACCAATCGATCAAAACTAATTCCAAATATTTTCTAAAAATCTTAGAAAGTCGTGGAGAATTTTTGGAAAAGTTACAGCGAGCCCGCGGTCAGGTGAAAGCAGATCTTGCCAGTCAACCGATCTTATCAAGTCTTAACTCAGCGAGTCTTCTGGTGGGTAACTGGTCATTTGCTTGCCAGAAAGATAACGAACTCTCAATTTACAACTCAGATGGACAACAGACTACAATACTCTGTGAAGACCTGCCTGGGTTTGTGTTTGAATCAAATCGAGGCACTAAACACATGTTTACAGCCGACACGTCCCTGGGCGCGGAGTTTGTCTCGGGCTGGAGCGGGAAACCTGGCAAAAAGTTCGTTTCAAAAGCTGAACAACTCAAGATGAAAGTGAAGACGACAGCGCGTGAAGTGCAGGAGAAATATTTCCAGACTGCTTTGTCAAGTCCCAGAGAGGTTGTCACCAAACTTCAAGAAATTGTACGCAATCTTTACGCATGCTGTGATGCGCATGAGAAAAACTTAGATGTAAGTTTATCGTGATGTATTTGATAACCCCCCGGAAAATGCCTATTTTACAGTCCTAGCCAGGGAGGTTACCCAACTACCAATATAGTCGATAATATTGACTCAACATACCAGTCTACCTAAAATTCCAGGCTACGTCTGCCTGCCTGCCTGCCTAACTTAATCTTGGGTGAATGTAGGATAGTTTGTATACCCATATTTCAACCTATTTTAACAATAAATACTGTATACCAAAAGTAAAATGGTCTAAATACCAATAGTACATTAACCAATAAGTCACAATACAATTTCAGTTGAATGGTGACAATGGCTGGGAGAAAGATATGGTTAAAGTGCTGAAGATGTTTCTGGAGTTGCTCAAGGATGATAAAACTGTGTCTTCCTATGAGTTACAGACAAGTGGAGTTGTACGAGCCCTGTTACATTGCTTGAGTCAGGTATGCAAATCTTGATTGTCTTAGAAACTAAACCTTTAATTGTTCTACCAGTTATTGCTTCAGTGCAACTGACTTCTCTTATTGCTTCAATGCAACTGACTGAGGTTACAATCAGACAACTACATGTTTCAGGAATCGATCCCTGAAAATGAATGACACATGCAATAGCCACTGTAATCACAGGCGGCCCAATCTCGCAAGGGTCAGTATAGACTTTATACAGTATAAATTTATAGTATATTAATTGTATATTATAGTAAAAATATGTCGTAAAATATAAATTTTAAAATGAAATTTACTTGCCTATTTGATAGTGTGTGTTCTCCTTTTATTCCTCTTTTGTTGGACTAATATTTTCCGAGACTTTGTACTCGATGTTACTAGTATACATGAAACATGATAAAGGCTAACCATTCCCGATCGTCGATACGACGGCACGGCACTTCGAATCGAAAATTTCCACACTCAAATCGCTTTATTCTCCAAAATAATTCGCCAGCATGTACAACAGATGCCGTTCTTCGAAAATACGGAGGTACTTCGGCGAGATGTACAAGTTTTGGACCATATTTTAACAATGGAAATCTAAACCCATTTTATATTGAACTTGCCCAGGCCGAAAATTACTACGGCGAACGTCTGCGCAACCAGGCCTCCTTACCGTTGAGATTTACAGGGGGGAAGGATGCCACTGATATATTAACGATCATATTTCGAATTAAAGTATCATATTCTACCATGCTTTCCAAAAATGAGCCGCTGTATATTTCTTCTTCCTTAAATTCCTACAATCTCCATCGTTTTGTTTTCTTTTCTTCGACAACATCTCGAGTTTTATACAGTATCAGATCGAAGGAGTTTTTATTTTGAATATCAAATTTCAAATAATGTAAACAGTCGCTATCACGGTTGCGATTGGCTGGCTGTTACCGGAAATATTTGCTTCCCCCCTGTACATCCAACGGTAAAGGAGGCCTGGTTACGCAGACGTTCGCCGTAGTAATTTTCGGCCTGGGCAAGTTCAACATAAAATGGGTTTAGATTTCCATTGTTAAAATATGGTCCAAAACTTGTACATCTCGCCGAAGTACCTCCGTATTTTCGAAGAACTGCATCTGTTGTACATGCTGGCGAATTATTTTGGAGAATAAAGCGATTTGAGTGTGGAAATTTTCGATTCGAAGTGCCGTGCCGTCGTATCGACGATCGGGAATGGTTAGCCTTTATCATGTTTCATGTATACTAGTAACATGGAGTACAAAGTCTCGGAAAATATTAGTGAAACAAAGGAGGAATAACAGGAGAACACACACTATCAAATAGGCAAGTAAATTTCATTTTAAAATTTATATTTTACGACATATTTTTACTATAATATACAATTAATATAATATACTATAAATTTATACTGTATAAAGTCTATACTGACCCTTGCGAGATTGGGCCGCCTGTGCTGTAATCTATACAATTTATCAGATTATATTGCTTTATACAGAGCTTTATTTGATCATAACTTAGCAGTAATGGTCAGAGCAGGGAGCACAACCCGGAGACAAAAAATTCCTGCAGACCAACGGAGTATTTTTGTGCTAAATTTAAATGTGCATAAACATATAGTGTTCTAGCTGACCATGGTTTTAAATTCAAGGAATAATGTCTGTCAACCATATGTTGTTGCGCTCATAGTGGGACATGGCCGTTAAGGTTTCCTTCAAATTTTCAATAGCAAATCTTCATTCAAACGAATTTCCTGCAGCTGTTTAACATTTCCTGCGAGCAGTGCTCGCGTGCTCGCCTATTTTAAAATTTTGAGAATTACGAAAATTCAGTTAAAACTTTGATGTTCTGTGTTTAGCATACAAGAGCACCAGATGATGAGAAGACCAAACATATTATGATCGAAAAAGCACATCAAAGAATTGAGTTGTTTAAATCAGCTTTTGGAGAATCAGTGAAATCATTCACTGAACATCTTGAGAGGTGAGAAATCATCAATAAACATGTGAAAATGACCCGTATGTACTTCTCAAGCGTTACGAGGATGACGTCAGAAATGTGGATACTTGCAGGAGCAAGAGAATTAGCCATTCCGAAGTTGATGAGTGGCCTGGGGACGAGTGTTAAAAAGTGCCCAAATGTTCCCACGCAATCTTAGGTTTGGTATCATGTGTGTGACACCAAGCACGAGATTGCGTGGGGAAATTCTTAAGTAATTACCACAAACAATCGCTATTGTCAAACACAACGCCTGGAAGCGTGGCATATAAATACGAGTAATCATGCTTTGAATAGGGATGACGGTGCCTATTTGCCAGAGGAATACATGCATCTCATTGGCAGGTGACGTCATCCCTTGGGTATTTAAGAAGCCACATTGCAACTTTAGATCACCCCTGATGAAGACACTAGACTGGAGTGTCGAAACGTTGGGTCTTGATTACAATTCGACTGGGCTTTGTATTCATTTATGTAAACCAGAGTAGCGAGCGAAAACATGATTACATGATTATTATTCAGCTCACCCCAATTGGAGCTTTTCAGTGACCGATTACATCCAGTATTACGCTCATGTTGCTTATACTTATGTAGCTTAGACTATTTATCTTTACAACAATTGTGATATTACTTTCTCTAAGTGTGTTTATCCTAACCCACCCTGCCAAAATTCCCTGTGGGAGGAAACACGAGTCCGTAGCAAGAATCAAAGCCACGACACAGAATAAGGTACACAGAAGGCCGACTTCTTCGTTTTTCCTATGATTTTCCTATGATTTTGGCGTAACTCGTGATTCGTCATCAAATGCTGACGCCATGGTCCTAGCCAGTGCGCGTTTGAGAGGCATTCACCCCCCTGATAATATTCAAAATGGTGGACGTCGAGGGGGGGAATGCCTCTCAAACGCGCACTGGCTAGGACCATGGCGTCAGCATTATGATGATGAATCATGGCGTGGCAGTGGTTACTCGAGTCGACCTTCTGTGTACCTTATTCTGTGGCCACGATCTCAGAGGTGAAAGACGCTTGATCTGACGCCTGCGCCACTGAAGCCTCAAACACAGAGACTACTACATATAATCAAAATAATTCCATCACTTTCTCATTCTGATAACTACAATATATTCCATCATTCAATATATTCCATCATTTTCTCACTCTGATAACTACAGGTAGACCATCATCTGCTGCACGATAGTGCTCAGTGAAACCCACTATATTATTTCTTTTTATTTAATAGTTTTGAAGCGATTTCTCCGGCGGTGTTTCTAATCCGTAAACTGACTGCTGTGTTAGAAATGTCGGAAAGATTGCCAGTGTATTCATTTGAAAGCATGACCAGTGGTTTGCAGATCCTTACTCGTCGCCTTCGTTTCCGTCTGGAGCGAGCTCCTGGAGAGAGCGCCTTGATTGACAGATCAGGAAGAACGCTCAGGATTGAGCCACTCACGACAGTGGAGGCTTTGAAAAGCTACCTTGGCAGAATGGTAAGTGCCGTAGTTGTCGAGGCATAAACTATAGCGTGATAATCACGAAGCATTTCTGACTGCAATAGACAATTCCATTATAGGCTAATTTTGAAACTAGGCAAGGAGATGCAAATAAATCACCACAGCTAGAAAGAGCATACTAAAATGAGTAAAATTGCAAAGTTTGGTTGCGAAATGTTGTAAATTGCGGAAAATATAGCCTTGCAAATTTTGTATACTTTTGTATTGCGTGCGGAAATTGCTACCATTTTCAACACAATTGTGGTCGAAGGCCCTTCGTTGGGAAGGTAGTTGGCCTTCCAGGAAGCGCCTTCGCTCGAAACGTCGAAGTTCTCCTTGTATTTTTCAGGTAGTTGTATTCCTATCAATCTGAATCTTTCTTATATACGTTACAACTACATGCTCGATTAAAAACTGATCAGAAGCCAGGATTTCTCTCTGAATACTTTTATAAATAAACATCGCTTTATTCCGAGATTGGTCTTTAGAGAATACAGGTAGCCTGCTCCGCAGGCCTCTATGGGTTTTAGCCTGCGAATAGGTATTGAAAAAAATTCTGGAGATTTTTCCGACGACCCGATTCCCAGGGTGAGATGCCTGCGGAGGAGACTAGAATACAGGTAGGCTCTGTGATGTCTTAATTTCTGTTTTGTTTCATTGTCTAGGTTGCCAAGCAATGGTTTGATTTTGATCGAAATACATTTTCATTCATCAAGAAAGTGAAAAGTTCTGCTCAGGTTTTCACGTATACTTCTGATTTCGACGATAATGGTATTCTCTACTGGATAGGCACGAACGGAAGGTACTATATAGTCTTGTTCCAACACTCAACGATGTGTAAACGATGTTTACAACATGAAGAATGTAGGATTAAATTTTTTGAATTACTTGTGTTGTCGTGGTCATCAAGCTTGCCTTTCAAGCTGGGAGACCTGGGTTCAATCCTTGCTCGGACCTCTACTCAAGCTCTTAAAATAATTGAGGAGAAAGAGCTACCATTGTTAGACTTTCGCGTCTTCTTGGATAAGGACGTTATATCGTAGGTACCTCGGATCCCCTATCAATTGACCATTTGCGTAATAGACTAAATTTTGATCTAGACAAGTCTATACAATAATTTCATCACAGCTTGAAAGAGCATCACAAAATTAGTAATGTTCCAAAGTTTCGTTGCGAAATGTTGTAAAATGCCGAAAATATAGCCTTGCGAAGCTTGCAATTTACAGTCATTTTAGATTACAAACGGGAAATTGACAGCCCGATACGCTTTGAGGCTGTCAATTTCCCGTTTGTAATCTAAAATGACTGAAAATTGCAAACTTCGCAAGACTATATTTTCCGCATTTTACAACATTTCGCGACGAAACTTTGGAATATTACTAATTTTGTGATGCTCTTCCAAGCTGTTATGAAATTTTTGTTGAGATCAAAATTTAGTCTATTACGCAAGTGGTCAATTGAGCAATAGCCTGTTGGGAAATCCGCTGACCAATGAGTGAGAAACTCAATAAACTCAATAAACTCAATAAACGTGTAATTGAAAAAACTGGAACCTGTTATTTTGCAGGACGACAAATGATTGGGTGAATCCAGCTTCTGTTGGCTTGGTCGTTGTGAGTTCATCTGAGGGACGCGCATTGCCTTATGGGAAGCTAGAAGATGTCGTCAGCAGAGATGGTGCTGCACTCAACTGCCATACGAATGACGATAAGTATGTGATCGCTCAGTGAAGAAATGAAACTGAACTATAATTAACTTATGTTTTCTGGACAGCGCTATACCTCTACCAGTGGCGAAGCAACAGGCCATGCCGTGTAAACGTTTAAGGATTTGAATTATCCAAACCTTTAGAAATGTATCGTCTTTAACCTATCTAGATGCAGGTTTATTAGCATAGCATGACCAGTTTTCCATGGCTAGTTTCACCACTTCCTCTACCAGTTGCGTCTAAATTATTCTTCATTTTCTTCCAGGAGTGCTTGGTTTACAATCGATTTAGGATTATTTGTGATTCCCAAATCCTACACACTACGTCACGCACGGGGTTATGGAAGGTATGTTAAGTCTGGTTTAGACTATCAAAGTTTCTGGCATCACAGTAGGAATTTTACATACTGGGTAAATTGTACGTTTTGAAGGATTTGTAAGAAATGTTTGAGGGTTGCATTCTCTTCATTTCACATTTTCCCTGCATGTTTTCATTTCTTGTTTTCATATTTTCATTTTTGGTGTCTGCATTGCATTCTCTTGTTATGTTTCTCCTGTGAGACTTCTCGACTACTTTCTGTGTCTTATTTTATTCATTGTTGCTTTAGATCGGCATTGCGAAACTGGCTATTGGAGCTTTCCAAAGACAACAAAACTTGGCTAACATTGAAAACTCACACTAACGATACGTCACTCAGTGAACCAGGGTAAAAATAAATAAACTCTTGAAAGAGAATGTATTTGTAATATGATATGTCAATGACTTCAAATATTATATAATTTTTTTCAAATGTTGTTTTGCCGTACAGATCAACTGCAACGTGGCATCTAGAGGCGCCAGAAGACAGTGAAGGATGGAGATATATTCGTATTCATCAGAATGGGAAGAATGCAAGCAATCAAACCCACTATCTCTCATTGTCTGGCTTGGAGTTGTATGGTACAGTTGTGAGTCCTGTGGAAGAAGCTCTAGGTAACGATTATTCATGTTGTCGATCACTTTTCCACCTTGGCTAATTCACTAAGGCATAGTCGAGGCCAGAGAAGTCGTATATTTTTTCCACCTTGGCTAATTCATTATAGTCAAGGTCAGAAGAGAAGTCGTATATTTGCTCGTCATTGATACGTCAGAAAGGAGATACATGTATTAGGAGATGCATGTATATATTTGATCTTTTTGTCTCCTATAAGTCGGCCAACATTTTCAAAGTTGAGTAGTTGACCACAATCTGCTATCGTAGTCAAATTAGCCTTTCTCATGGCCGATTTTCCCGCCATTTTTGGGGTACTGCCTCTCTCATGTTTGAAAGTCTCCGGCACCACGAAATACAACATTTTAGTATTGTAGTTGTTTGTGCAATGGTAAATTTACAGTTATAACTTTTAAAAGTCGCTTTTCACGTTGTTTGAATTATCTGGAGTCTTTCACGAGGGCAGACAGTATTTGGCGTTCTTGAGAAAGGCAAACTTTTAACGATTGTTTATTTCCAGGGAAACCCATGCGTGAACATGAATCAGCAGTGAAGCGACAGAGAAGAATGAAAACTTTGTTGAAACATTTTGCTGGCAAAGCCGCGCGAGGACTGGAAGGAAAATGGAAAGAAGGAGAAGCCCTGGACCCGAGTCTGGAAGCCGCCTTGGCGAGGGAGTTGTCTGACGGTGAGGGATGTTATAAAATATCTTAGCTGACAATTTGGAAGTGAGACAATTTGGAAGTGTACATCCAAAGACCGTCTCTGAAGAATACACCACTACATCTGACTCGTCCCCAGTCGTCTCTGTGAGCACGTGCGATAAACATATGTATACGGTACATTATTTAGTAAAATATTGATTGTTAACTTTTCAGATTGGGTGGAGGTGGCGTGGGCTGAAGGTCTTCCAGCAGCATTACGTAATGCAGCCATGAACATGAGAGCTGGCATGAAAGACTTGGCTGGAGAACCAAGCAGTCTATATTCTCAGGTAGCTTCCTGTAAATATAGGTTTAAAAACCCTGGCGAAGGCAGCTCCGTTGGAGTTTCTATTAAAGTTGAATCAAACACAGTGTCCGCTGGGACGTTGTCAAGTAATGTCAAAAACCTCGAGAAAGCTTCAGCCGCTGTCGACGCTCAGAGTAAGGGTGATGAAGGAAAATCAAGTACTTTTCAGGATCCTGCGGGTACATCGAGTACAGAAAGCGCGGGAAAACAGGAACCATTAGGAACAACGGATGGTGGTAGCGATGAACATTCAGAGACACAGGGTGTTACTGAAGATCCTGCTGTTCCCACAAGGACACAAGTTGATACTAGTGGACAGACTGAAGATCCTACAAAACTCTCAGTTACAACAAAGACTGCAGAAGAAATTACAAACACATCACAGACTGCAGGCGACACAGCTGGTTCTTCAGCTACATCTAAGGACACTGTTGGTGGTACTTCAGGAACATCTGAGGATACAAGCAGTCTGTCATTCCTACAAACCAGTAAACCTTCAGGTTTTGGTGGACTTGTGACATTCTTGGAGTCAGTCAGGGATAATGTTAGGGACAACAGTAGTAATACCACAGATCCTGGCTCAAGTGATGTGACCGTCACTTCAACATCGGAGACTGGCGCCAAGTCTAGTGCCCAGGATCAAACTAAAACGATGATGTCAGATGATGAGAAAAGTTCCGAAGTTGTGACGTCACCAGACGATAAACAGTCTGGCATGATTTATACCATGACAAGGTAGGGATTTTGTTAGACTGGTTTCCAGTGTAGACATTAGGGTGGGAGTTTTATTAACACAATGTTTGATCCAGTGGCCCTGCCGGTATGGTGCGGCTCTCTGAATCAGACGACTATAGAAGCTAAGCTTTTAGTATTGCAGCCCGCTTGCTCAATTGAATACTAAAATTTAACTTAACTAACTTTATTTAATAAACTGGATAGTTCTGTCAGTTCTTAACTGAGGCCTAGCGAGTGTCATCACGTGTAGGTCCAGTATTACAGCAGAAAACCCAAACTGGAAGTACTCTGTATGACCCAAATTATAATCAGCCAACTGCATATATATTGCTTAAACTTTGAGGCACTGTAGCAGTAACATTATTTGATAATTCAGTCCCAGTAGTGGTAAAACATCTGGACTAAGTATGGCTAGCACGACGAGTACAGCAAGCAGTAATCCTACATCAGACAGCGAGGTGGAGAATATTCCCATGGACTGCACGTTATTGGCTGAACTTGAAGACGAGGCTGATGACCTGCCTGACCCGGATGAAGACGAGGACGACGACGATGATGATGACGACGATGAGGATAATGAGGAGAATGAAGATGAATTTGAAGAGGTATGTAGGGATATTTAGGGATAATGTGAAGGATATGTAGGGATCTTTAGAGATAATTTGATAAGGTATGTGTGGTATTTATGGATAACTGAGAATGAATTTGAGCGGGTATTTAGGAAATTTCCGTCGTGAAGGTAAGCCCTATTCTGTGGCTGTTATTGTTAGAGTTTACGAGAGTAGAGATTGAGAGCGAGAAACTACCCATATTTATGAAAGGAATATTGCAAAAAAGCAACGACAGGCCCTCCAGCAGGAATTGAACCAGTAGCCTTGCGATTAGGGTGAACAAATTTATATATCTGTAAATATGAACATTTTAAAGACTTGATATCTTTTAATATCGATGTGATTGCAGATGGATGAGAGTGAACTTCACAACACAAACATTCGTAGTCGACGTTCATGGGACGATGATTTCTGTCTGAAGCGACAATTTACAGCTCTGATTCCCGCCTTTGATCCACGACCTGGCCGAAGTAATGTTCAACAGATACAGGATATAGAGGTGCCACCTGAAGGTGAGTGCTGCAATATGATTGGATGAATGGGAGATCGCTTGCGATCTGATTGGATGAATAAGAAATGTCTTGCCTGATGATTGGCTGAATATGGGAAGTCTTGTCGTCTGATTGACTTATTAGTGAGGTTCAGATTTGACTTCCACTACCGCTACCATTAAGGGACCATTAACCAATCAGATGCGTTTGATATATCAGATTAACCAATCAGATGCGTTTGATATATCCGATTAACCAATCAGATGTGTTTGATATATCCGATTAACCAATGAGATGTCTTTGATATATCCGATTAACCAATCAGATGCGTTTGATATATCCGATTAACCAATCAGATGTCTTTGATATATCCGATTAACCAATCAGATGTCTTTGATATATCCGATTAACCAATCAGATGTCTTTGATATATCCGATTAACCAATCAGATGACTACTAAGCCAGTGAGAGGTAGTAGTAGTCAAATCTGAAACTTCCTAGGATGAACTGCTTTGCAAATTGCAATACTGACAATTTGTATTTTGAAATATTTTCAGCTGAGTCAGGCTCACCGCCTACTTCACCAGATGGTCAAGCCTACTGTAATCCAGAGATTGAGTTGGTCTTAAAATCAACAGCACCACCAGGGGTATGTTCTTGTTTTTCTCTATACACACTGAGGCTGAGAGTTTACTCTCGTTGCCAGTGCACATTTTCAGATAACTCCGCATACCTTTCTAATAATGTAAGCATAGAATAGAACAAAGGTAATCAAGAATTTCAATTATATATGTGAGTGAATTGATAACTCACATGCATAGTTACCACTGTTCTGATAATGCAAGTATACAATGGAACAAAGGTAACCAAACATTTAAATTATTCTCTATCTAGATGCCTGAAGTGACTGTTCCTCTAGATGATCCGAAATCCACCATATTCTCCTACGTTCATAAGCTGGCTTTGCTGTCTGGAAAATTAAAGACTGAAAGACTTCGACGAATATGGGAACCAACGTATACGTAAGTACAACATGTTTCTTGCTCAAATGATGCGTCGTTCGTGAAGAACGCAATAAGAATGTACATTTAGAGAGAGAGCGGCAAGATTGACTATAGCCTGGGTTGGGGCGCGGGCAGCGAAAATTAGGGAGGCTGGCAGCTATGCAGGCTAGGTTGACTACAGTATTATCATGTATCGTGAGGTGTATTCAAAGTTGACATGAATGATTTATGTGTTTCAGGGTGGTGTACAACAGTGTTGGTAACGTTACTGAAGCCAGGAAATCCAGTGGAAGTGGCGAAGAAAATTTGGATGAAAATGTAAGAAAATGTCTTATTTTATTACTGGTACTTGTTAAAGCAAGTCGTGTTGTTCTCGCACTCATGAAACACTCGTCTCACATGCAACCGAGGAGAATTTCACACAACACTGAAAGCTGCGGTAGTTGAATCCCTTTCAATCCCCAGCTTTCTGTTGTTATTGTCACTACCTACACAGACTGTTCAAGTTCAACTGCGCATGACACATGCACTAACCACTAACATGAAAACCTCGTCGCATCAACTCATCTTTCCTCTGTTATTATTATTCAGTTCACTCCCCATTGAGGCTTTTCAGTGACTGAGGACGCTTTCCATAACATGGCCAGACCGATCAAATTGTTGAACGCAAAACGTTTGAGCTTTGCACCTACAGTATCTAACCGGAAAATTTGGATCAAATTAGAATGAGGTCGATTTTCGCTAGATATTTGAGAAATATAGACCAGATCTTTCCACTAATACAAAGACATAAATTTTGGTCTGATCGATCTGGCCATTTAATGGAAAGCGCCCTGATTACATCAAGTATTACGCTTACTTATGTTACTTAGCCTAGACTAATTATCTTTACAACAATTGTGATATTACTTTCCTAACTATCTTTATGTTAACCCACCCTGTCAACCTTTTCCTTGTGGGAAGAAACTGGAGAGAAAACCCACGACTTTCGGCAGAGCTTTCCATAGCGAGAATCCCACGCACTCAGAGGTGAAAGCCGCTCTGACGACTGCTCCATTTTTTCTCTAGAAACGTTGGAGCGTGAAGTATGTCGTCAGTCATCTTGGGACAGACAGTCTACCCAAGTGTGACCTCATCAACTACCTTCAAGATCATGCTGACTCGGCGTTCTTAAGAAAATGGAAACTTACTGGAAGTACAAAGAGTATTAGAAAGAACAGAAATTGTTCTCAGCTTGTCTCTGCTTACAAGGTACCCTCTCTAAAACTGTCTTTGAGTTGCACAATAACCTCAAGATACGCCGATTCTTTCGAATTTGTCTACACTAATTTTACTTATATTGGATTGCTTTATCAGTCCAGTTGTTCCAAGCTGGATTAGCGCTAACTCTGGATTACTAACTCTGGATTCAAATTTAATCTGCAGTCTAGGTTTATCTATCTCTGCACGTCTGTTTCAAAACTTTAGAAAATAAAACTTCTGATGTCCACACAAGATTTCTAGAAAAATATTTCCATATTTATAAACAAGCTGTTTGGAGAATTGCTTTGACGTTAACCTAGGGACGTTTGAGGTTAACCTAGGGACGTTTGACGCTAACCTAGGGACGTTTGACGTTAACCGATGGTTAAGCTAACCTGCTTTTGAACAACCGGCCCTGAACTGTTCTCTCTCTCCCTATTGTTTTTCCTCCAACAATATACATGAATTCTATTCACGCTATCTTAGGAATTCTGCAAGTTGTATTCTCCTGTTCTGTCCAAACGCGGAAGTGCTTCAACATCCGAGCAAACATCCCTGGTCAGAAAATCAAGTTCATCTCAGAGTAGTGTGGTCAGCGGTCATACGAGCTTGGATTCCGTCGAGGACATCTTGAAACTGGTCAGACTTCTCTACTCGATATCAACAACGTCCATGGAGGAATTCGGTGAAAATGGTGCGTTTGGTTTTATTTCTGTACCATCTCGTTAAATGGTTTGACTGTTTTCAAATGCACAGGGGATTACAGTATTGATATTTCTGTAAATTTCTTTGTAGCTGACGAGAATTACGGATTTATTATTCCTTCGGAAGAATTTAGCAGCAAGAAGATCACAACAAAACTCATCCAACAGATCAAGGTAGGCGATCTTGAATCGCGAAACAGTTTCAATACAACATGTATTGATCAGAATTTGATGCACTTCCCAGTCTCGTACCCAGGCGCTTAAAAGGAACGCACAAGCAACCCACATACCCTTGGGAGCTGTTGACGCGCGAGAAGAAATCGCGCTTAGCTGTTATATACAGATCAGTGGCTGAGTGGTGATTTCCATTTCTTTGCTTTCTCCTTAGGATCCATTGATGTCAAGTAGTGGTTCTCTCCCCAGCTGGTGCGAGAATGTGATGAGTTTATATCCCATGTTATTCCCATTTGATACCAGACAGATGTATTTTAATAGCACTGCATTTGGCTGTGCGAGGTAGGTAATGTGAAAACTACAGGTACAAGAAAGCTGTAGGTTTCATTACAAATACAGGCCCGTTTCCACTTGCCAGTTTTGCTACGATTTCTAGTGCGATTTTCTTCGGAGTATATGTCCCCTCATCTGAACATTCATAACTCATCCACTCGTTCACATCCATCAGACGAAGAAAATCGCACCTGTTGATTTCAACAGACTTGCTGCAAGTTGTTCTATCAGACCTGTTATCTCTTGTTAGTAACAGGTTTGTAGCGGGTTGTTTCAACAAGTCGCTACGGCTCTGTTGTCAACAGCTTGCGACAAACCTGTTCCCGCAAGCCTGTTACCGCCTGACGAGACCAACAGACCTGTCGCGACTTGTTGACAACTTGCCGCAAGCCGGTAAAATCAACAGCTTGCGACAGACCTGTGAGATTTCTGGCTGTGTACGACTACAAAAACTCGTCATCTTCACTCACGCTCATATTATGTTGTGACGATGATTAGCAAACAGGCAGTGATACGAGCAACTTGCTCTTATTATGACGTCATGGGGTTGATCTTGGTCGTAATGATCTTGGTAGTAATTGTTACTTCTTATATTTCAGAACGATCATCTGGCTGCAGACTTCCCGTGATGCAGCGGTGGAGCGGTCAAGAACACCAAGTTCTCGACGAGATGATCAACACGAGTTTTCTATTGGTCGCTTGAAACACGAGAGAATACGTATCTCTAGAGATGACGGGGTAGGGAAATTGATTGTGATCATTATTTTCTTCGTCAAGCACCAAGTTTGTCCAAACTAAGCCGTCGTGTCGTATGAAGATAGTTGACTCAGTCTGCCTAGGGGGAGGAGGTCAGGAGGAGGAGGCGTTCACTCAGGCCTCATGTAAACAGCGAGACAATACTATGACCCAACGAAATCGTTCCACTCTAGCTTCTTCCTGATGTAAAACTGGCCTAGTCCTCCATGGAACTAGATGTATCCTGAATGTGTTGTAGGAAATTGCTCCCAGTACTTATGTTTCATTTCTGTTTTAGCTTCTTGGTTCAGCCATCAGAGTACTTAATTTCCACAGCGAAAGAAAAGCGATACTTGAAGTAAGTTACTTTACCGAAGACATTTCATGAATTATTTTCTTCAAAGCGTTTACAAAGTTACTGACCCCAGAATGAAGCGTAACAACTTTCATAACATTACCAACTGACCAGATTTGTCAAGCAAAACCTGTGCTGAAGTGCATAGGACTATTAATGTGTGTTTCTTTTTCAGTTTGAGTTCGAGGGTGAAGAAGGCACTGGTCTCGGTCCTACACTGGAGTTCTATTCTCTGGTTGCTGCCGCGCTTCAAGAAAAGAGTCTGGGAATATTTCTTTGTGATGACGACACACATGATCACGTCGAACAGGAGGTAAACTGTTAAACAACAGAGTGCTGTCACGTGACGCCATCGTGGAGCGCCCAATCATTGCACCGGGTTTTAAAAAATCACGTGCACCAAAAATTAACCCAGGTACTTCTTCTTATATTTCAGGTTGATATAGGTCATGGTATACGAGCTCCGGGATACTACATCCAGAGAGCCGGAGGTTTATTCCCGGCACCTTTACCCCAAGATGGCAGCAAGATAGAACGTGTTTGTAAACTGTTCACATTTCTGGGAATTTTCCTTGCGAAATCTCTTCAAGACAATCGTCTGGTTGATCTACCACTCTCACGATCTTTCCTCAAGTTATTATGTAATGGTGGCGGTGATAATAGTATGGTACCCACTCTCCCGACTACACACGGCCATGCAAGTCATCTCTCGCTCGCCGAAGGATTGGAGGACTCTTGTAGTTATGAAGAAGAACGAGAATCTGTAAGGAATTTGACCACCAATGAACTGGATAGATTTAGAAAGGTATGGACACTTTTTTGCCTGGCTGTTGTAGATCAGTTAAGGATTAGTCGCCAAAGGCGAAATTCAATGGACACTCCAATAGCTAGCTACTCCTAATTGTAAAGGATGGCCCTTGTTCCTCTTAGAGGAAAAGTTTAGACAGAATTGATAAAGCTATCCAGAATAGATAAAGTTAGTTTTCCTCCTGTAGTAACACTGGA
>CACRXK020002561.1:0-37376 GCA_902702795.2 Paramuricea clavata
CCCATTCGTTTTCTTTAATAAAATACTATTAACATAACCCCTATTAAGCGGACACCCCTCTCGGACGCGGACACCTTATATAATACTTGAGGTCCCAATGGGCAAACCAACCTCTCTTAAGCGGACAGATTGTCTGATAAAATGTATTCAATATTCGACAGTAAATAACAATTGAGATCAATTTACATGGCACATTGACAGTGACACACCAACTTGGCGCGAAGACATCAGGGCCAAGATTATTGAGTAAGTGACGAACGAGGACGGAGGACTGTGAGCCGTCAGCCGAGGAGCCGAAAGATATGTGTCAGATCACTGATGATGAAAACGAACTGAACGAAGATGATGAATTAGACTGGTCTCTTAACGAACCAGTCATTAAATCGTCGTTCGAAGCTCTTAAAGTTGTCTAGCGGCTGGCAGAATTCGCACAATTTCGAAGTTTGGAAGAATTTTCCAACGCCATATTTATGTAAATGACATTATAATGGGCTATCGTCTGCGTGAGTCTCGAAAGCAAACTTGTATCGATTCCTTTTTTATATGATTATGAGAGACGTATACATTTTCTAATGAACTTTTATGCACAAAGAAATTTTCATTTTATGCTAGATATGTTTATGCTAGATATGTTTATGTTTTGATACTCAAATTACACACCTAATTACAGACATTTGCCTCCTGTTGTGTTTTTCTACATACCCTTTTTAAGCGGACACCCCTTTTAAGCGGACACTTGGCCAGGTCCCGAAGGTGTCCGCTTAATAGGGGTTCGACTGTATAACCGTATTTATAGTCAACTAAATGATCTAGTAAAAATGAGTTGTGGTAAGCAAATGAAATGAAATGTATCTATAGAATTTCACCTGCCATTTTTTTTACTTTGGCAGTTCAGATTTGTTTTTGTCTGCGATTTCTAGAATATGGCCTGCTTTTAGCCATTGGCAGCCCGCTATTTCGAGCCCTGGACTTGACACTTACAGAAATGTTGACAGTTGACACTTACAGGAATAGTGGATAACTACAGGTTGACCATCATATGCTCCACGAACTTAGTGAAATCAACTTATATAGTAGACATTAGTTGAGGATAAGCAGGATAGAGCACTCGTATACCATTGTACTGTTTGGCTTCTATACACTAATACGATGGCGGCAAAGGCGATTTATCAAGGGATGATCGTACCGATTCTGACTTATTGTGGTCTAATGTATGTGCACCTATGCCAATCTCTAGAAGATAAACTTCTGCATGGCATTTCACCATCATGCATTAGTTAGATTTAATACCAACTATGAATGCGATGATATCAAATCACCTTCCATTATCACCCGAATGAAAGCCTGTCAGTTGGTTCGAAATTGTCTAGATGGAAATATCTGCTCCAATTTAAGTTCTCAAAAGAACCATTTTGAGATAAACGTACATGGAAGATCAACCCAAAACAGTGGATATCAATTGAAATTACCAAAAATCCGACTGGAATACAGCAGACGATCATTCTATTACTACATAGGGGCAAAACTTTATAATGATTTGCCAGAAAATATTCGAAAGGGGGAAGATAATAGCACCTTCAATAAGCTTTTGAAAAGATATGTTTAACTTTTTCAAAATCCTTCTTAATATTTTAGCTATATTAGTGCATGCTTTTTGGAAATTTGTTAGGATTACAGGACCCGCACCGACAACAGGTCTTTACCGAACTGAAGTGATTCATCCCGTATAAATATTCGATTAATAAATAAATAAATATAATGTGGGTCAACAAGACGAAAGCACAGGAAGTCAGAAACTGCTATTTATCAATTATTGGACGAGGTTGAGCAAAACATCGTGATTTGTCGGTGGCGAGCAGATCAATTATTTGCCGATGCCGAAGGCAGAGGCAAATAATTGATCTGCGAGCCACCGACAAATCACGATATTTTGCGACAATCGAGTTCAATAATTGTTTTATCATTCACTTATAAAGCTTAATTTTATCTTTCGTTTACTATATAAGTTCGCCGTCTCTCTTTCTTGCTTCTGCATAAAAAGTTGCGAAGGACACTGGCTTCGTTGATTTATCTTGCTTCTAAATGCTGGCGAAAGACATTGACTGCGGTTTTAGTCGCTTTTTTTTATTTTCCGCGTTTTTTTCTTCAAGTAAGCAAGACAACTCATTTTCCGAAAGTTCAGCAAAGCGAGCCGCCATTGCTTACAAAAATTGAAGGCAATGCGCATGCTCAGACTATTATTTGTAGCTGAGCAACGTTTTTAACAAATGCGCATGCTCAGACTATTATTTGCACGCAGTTATTTGCAGGTAAATTAACCAATGAAAATTGAGAATACTATAAAGTGAATGATAAAATCATTTATTGCGGAGTGAACTTTAGTCAAAGCACTAGATAAAGTTGACTCAGCTCAAGTGAGTGTTCGTCACGAGAGACTAGCAAACAAAGTCTTTACTACCAGTGGCGCCAGAACCACGGGGGAAGCAGGTTGCCCTGTGTTATTCATATGAATTGAAATTGACAACTGTTTTCCAGCAATTTAGCTCAAATTTGAATCTGGAATTCCTCTTAGAATCGTTACCAGGGTTTTCTAATAGCTATGTGCAAAAACTTCTATTTGTTCAGTCGTTGAATATCTAATTTTAGTAATTTTTTGGTTTGACTTGCAGGACTCACATTTCCAGTTTTGGCAAAACGGATTCTGTTCATTTTGGTCATCTGAAGTGAACTTCACAGTGACAATTTCGGAGAATATCTTGGATATTTTTGTTCCACTGAACCGCCATGGTCATGCTCTCCTGTCAAATCTCGTCTATCATATCGATTCATTACTGCAGGAGTGGTACCCGCACCTATGTAAGTGAAGCATTGCTCAAACAAGGATGAGAGTTGATGAGCAGGCCTGCAAATAATTATTTTACTTGAAAGGACAAATCATAGGCAGCCCAAAACGGCGTGTTGAATGCACCAAATGCTTCCAAATGTCAATTTATATTAATTTTTATAGAATATTCTATATATATATGAATATAGAATGTTCTATATATATGAACAATGCTTTTCATTGAGTGCTTGCGGCGCGCGACAAATGACAGAGGAATGGGGCGAGCTTAATATAAATGATATTTGGAAGCATTTGGTGCATTCTACACGCCGTTTTGGCCTGCCTACATTCTCGTACCCAGAGCCCTTCTTACGCGCGGTGCGACGAGGGGCTCTGGCCAAATCCATATCCGAACTGGCATCTGATTGGCTAGTTCTAACACCGGATATTGTTTTCTTACCATGTTTTTATGGTATCCGGTTATGAATTTGGCCAGAGCCCCTCGTCGCGCTCCGTTGACCGCGCGTAAGAAGGGCTCTGGGTACGAGAATGGGCTGCCTATGGACAAATGTCTGCATGGCCAAACCAAAAATTAGTCGGACATTTATCAATTTTCCCGGACAATGGACAAAGTAAAATTTTTCATATTTTGTTTTCAAAAGTAGCACGATGTATTTTTTTGCCTGCTCATTAATCCGCACTGCAATGCGTCTAGAACTTAGTAAATATCTACCTAATGCATCAGTAAATTATGGTTCAGGTTATACATAACTTTAATTTCTACCATGTATACGAAGGTGATGTAGATTTATAATTAACGGCTTAATGCAGCAAGAAATGGTGGAGAAGTGCTGTCTTTTTTGCTTTCTTGTTGGTTTAATTAATAAAAAATGTGTTAAATAAACAAACCAGAACAAAAGTTGCATGAGAGTTGCAGTATTATGGCACGAAATAAGTTGCACGTTTCCTAGTAATTGCGATTAGCATTTCTATATGCTCAAATGGTTATGATCAAATGCGCTTGACATTAAGTATTACGCTCACCTAATTACATACTTAGCCTAGAATATTTTATCTTTACGACAATTGTGATATTACTTTCTTAACTGTGTTTATCCTAAACCACCCTGTCAACTTTCCCTGTGGGAGGAAACCGCAGCACCCAGAGAAAACCCAACAACTTTGGGAAGAACGTTGACTAACTCTTTTCACATAAGTGTCAAAAATCCGCAGCGAGAATAGAGCCCACGATCTTGGAGGCGAAAGCCGCTTGGTCTGACGTTTGCGCCACTGAAACCTATCGCAGCTGAAAATATCTGCCCAACAACGTTCGGCAGAGCGCTGACTGACTCTTTTCACATGAATCCGTAGCGAGAATTGAACCCACGAACTCTGAGGTGAAAGGTTGCAACCTCGTCCCCAGGGCATTTTGCCTCCACGGGTGAAGGTCAGTTTCGCCGACCTTCAGCCGTAAAGGCAAAATGTCCTGTGGACGAGGTTGAGGCGCCAGCTCTGAAGACTGACGCCACTGAAGCCCCATACTAATATTGAATTTATGAAAATTCGCAGGTGGAGTTGACCCACTGTACAACAGGCCAATAATACAGAAAACAACCTTATGTACGTGCAGAGAACACGAGTTTCTTCTGGAAGATTGTACCACGCCTAACATGAGGTGCGCCGGAGGTGGACTGGTACCGCTGGAACAACTTGTTCCAGACTTGTTGATTGCGCATGTTGATGAACGACACATTATTGATGAGAGTGATTTGATTATTGAAGAGAATCCAAGGTCTATGTTAGGAGAAGGAGCTTTCGGGAGTGTTTACCGTGCAAAATATAAAAATAGGAATGTTGCTGTTAAGGTAGGATTCGTCTTCATTAGTTATTTATTAATTGCTTCGATAATTAATGAATTAATCGAATAATTGATTGATTGAATATTCGGTTATTCGTTGGCACTGACTTGATCACTGAGTCGAACAGGGATTTCTTTTAATATTCAATGAAAACATTTTATCCTACCCCAGGGTCTGGTTGTACAATGGTCTTGATAACCGGTGACAGAGCTGCATGTTGCTTGATCTTTCAATTTTCACATTGTAGATATTCCGCAAGCAGATTGAGTTAGATCCTCGCATACATTTGGAACAAGAGGTCAGATTACTCGCTAAATTACGTCATCCAAGTGTTATAGACCTTGTTGGTGTATGTTGTGGTTCCCGGTACATCGCAGTCCTGGAGCTAGCACCACTTGGCTCACTCAACATGATCTTTCGTAGGGGCAAACGGTTAAGTCGAGGTATTCAACATTTGATCGCAATGCAGGTGAGATCATTGTTATAAGATAGTCGAACCTCCCCCTACTGACATCTCTCTAATAATACAATACGGGCACCTCTCTAATAATACGGACACTTCTCTAATATTGACACCTCTCTAATATGGGCATCTCTCTGAAACGAACCTCTCTCTAATACGGACACCTCTCTAATAATGCAGTACGGACACCTCTCTAATAATACAGTACGGACACCTCTCTAATAATACAGACACCTCTCTAATAATACAGACACCTCTCTAATAATACAGACACCTCTCTAATATGGGCCTGTCCAATACGGACACCTCTGTAATACGCACACCTTACGGAACACCTTACACACACCATACGAACACCTTTCTAATACACACACCTCTCTAATATGGGCATCTCTCTAATATGGACACCTCTCTAATAATACGGACACCTCTCTAATAATATGGACACCTCTCTAATAATACGGACATCTCTCTAATAATACGGACATCTCTCTAATAATACGGGCATCTCTCTCTCTTTCTAATAATATGGACACCTCTCTAATAATATGGACACCTCTCTAATAATACGGCCATCTCTCTAATACGAACAACTCTCTAATACAGACACCTCTCTAGTATGGACACCTCTCTAATAATGCGGACACCTCTCTAATACGAACACCTCTTTAAACAGACGCTTCTCTAACATGGACACCTCGCTAATACGGGACACCTCGCTAGTACGGACACCTCTCTAATACAAGCACCTCTCCAATATAGACACCTCTCTAATACGGATAAATCTCTAATATTTGCTTGATTTTCATTTCCATTCTAGGTTGCAGACGGATTAAGATTTCTTCATCATCACACAATCGTGTATCGAGATCTTAAACCTCACAATATTTTAATCTTCTCTCTTGCTGCTGGCTCACTAATCAATGCCAAGATTTCTGACTTTGGAAGCAGTCGCTATGCAACGCCTTGTGGCTTTATTGCGCCTGAAGGAACGCCTGGATATCGAGCACCAGAGGTATTAAATAAAGCTTGAGATTGAAGTGAAACCTAACCCCAAATGTGATTGATATGAAATATTTTTTTAGTAAAAAACCTCATCTTAATGAGGTAAATAAAAAACCTCATCAAAGTCGCCGGATATAATGTCATTCGTTGAATTGCCAATTCTCCGATCCGAGTTTCTGTTATCAATTTTCCATCTTCCAGCCTGGTTCACACTAGCAATTCTGTCCAAGATTTTTCTCCTCCTGGCCAATGTGATTGAATGAATGACGTGCAAAAGACTTAGAATTGTTTACTTCTGAAAAGCGACTGTATACTTTTGTGTGCGAGTTCACTCATTTGCATCCGTCAGAAACACAAAATCAACGATAAAAAGCAGTGTGACCTCAGAATTGACCATTTGCGTAAGGGGCCATTCACAAAGGATGTCCGGCCAAATGATGGATTTTCAGACCCCCCCCTCCCCCCCTTGTCCGGCATTGTCCGAATTAGTGACCCCCCGGACATCCGCCATGCCTCGCAAAAACTCACGCAACCTTGTATATATCAAGAGTAAAAAACTTTTTTACTTTTAGAACTTTTTTATAACTGTAAATGTGAACACAAAAACATATAAATTACTAATTAAAACAAAATCTAGTGTTAACCGCATAGTCAAAATGCCAATTTCACAATGGGAAGGACTGCTCAAAATAGAGGGAAAAAGAAATTTGTTTTTGAATTTTTTTAAATTTCGGACATCCGGATTGCTAAAAACCCCCCTCCCCCCTATGTCCGAGTTTGTCCTGATTTTCCAAACCCCCCTCCCCCCTCGGCTCGGACATCCTTTGTGAATGGCCCCTAATAGACTAAATTTTGATCTAAACAAGTCTAGACAAAAATTTCATCACAGCTTGAAAGAGTATCACAAAATTAGTAATATTCCAGTCATTTTAGATTACAAACGGGAAATTGACAGCCCCAAAGGGTATTGGGCTGTCGATTTTCCGTTTGTAATCTAAAATGACTGAAAATTGCAAACTTCGCAAGGCTATATTATCCGCATCTTACAACATTTCGCAACGAAACTTTGGAATATTACTAATTTTGTGATGCTCTTTCAAGCTGTGATGAAATTTTTGTCTAGATCAAAATTTAGTCTATTACGCAAGTGGTCAATTGAAATCTTCATGCTCAAATTAATCTATACCGAAAGTTTCAGATGTTTGACCATCCAGAAATTTAATTTTGGGCTTTTTTTCATTTGACGTAATGTTTCAAATCTGACTACGAGGACTGGACTAGATTTCAAGCAATCGGATCAAAGCGAGGATTTGAAATGACACCTGATCATACGAATGAATTACTACTTAAAGTGAGGTGAATTAATTTTGATCCAGTCCAAGAACTGAATTAGTTTTGATCCAGTCTTAGGGCCTGTTCATATGATCCCGCTTACCGGGACGTCTCGCTTACCGATGATCTCGCCGCCTATCTATTTTCCTATAAAATTTTGCATTGTGTTCATATGAGAAAGCGAGCTGGCCCGCTTGCCGAGATCTCGTTTGAATTTGCCGAGATCATAGGTAGGCGGGATGAAAATTTTTCCATATGAACACGCCAGCCCGCTTACCGGGATGAAGTGAAACAAGTCTTGCCGGTTTAATTCAACACTTTTTACTTGGTTTTATGTTTGTTTTGTAAACAAGTATTAAATAACCACCTGAAGCAATACTTTTTTTTGTAAATAAACGAAGAAAAACACTAAAATCACCAAGTATTTGTGTTGCTTGACTGAAATGTAGAAGTTTTGCATACGCTATTAATTATAGAACTACAATGTAATTTCACTCGGCAAGCGGGACGAAATACTCCATATGAACGCATGGAAATATTCGTCTCGGTAAGCGAGACGTCCCGGTAAGCGGGATCATATGAACAGGCCCTTAGGACTGGATCAGTATACTTCACCAGGTATCCAGTATTATCATGTGAGCAAAATAAAGCAATACGGTTGGCTAATTTACTCTTCAATTATTAATTGAGTTTGAGATTGGAATTTCCGCTCCAGTGGAAGTTGAGATTCTCTTGTAGCACCATTCAAAAACTCACAGAAACCCTCTTATCGATACGTTCTACTAAATATTTCTTAAGGTGGCTCGTGGTGACGTGGTGTACAACGAGAAAGCGGATATATTCTCACTAGGAATGCTTCTGTATGAACTAGCGACAGAAGGGAAGCAGCCGTTCAGTGATCTTAAATTTCGCAGTGAATTTGACGAGGCTGTGATCACAGGGAGACCTATTGATCCGATTGTGGTGGCAAACGCATCCCCCTGGCCGGACATGCAAGATCTGGTGGATCATATGTTGGTTTCTGAACCTGATCAAAGACCGACTGCTGACCAGGTGAGACTGACTGTTATGGATGGGAGGTTTGGGTTCCCAGAAAATATTTCCTGAAGAAAGAAAAAGAGATACTTGTAAAAATTCGATTCCTGCCAGGGACCTATGGTTGCATTTTTCGCAGCTGTCCCTGGTTAGGTTTAATAAGTATATATAAATTTCCACTCGATAATTTCCATTTACAAGTAGGGTTGGGCGATATTAAAAAAATTATCTCACGATTATTGTCAAGGAAATTATCACGATATTCGATAATATCGTGATAAATGCAATAAAAACAATGACCATGAAATCAATATAGTCTAATATTTACTGTTCATAAACCTGAACTGTATATGCAGTGGCTACGCCACGGGCACACAGCGGAAACAAAGCCTGCAAATTCATTGTTCAGCGGATTAATACATAAATATTAAATATTAGCTTTTGTATCGTATTAAATTCGTATTTAATTCAGGAAAGAGTTTTAATTCTTTTAAAAACTATATTTTCTATAGGAATTGAAATAATTTTTTAGGATTTTATAAAAGCTATATACACATGCGAAGCAATATCACGATAGACATCAAGCATGACGATAATTTCGATATATCGTCGCTCAAGTTTCTACCTTCGATACGATAATCGCGATTGAAAATATCGCGATAAATCAAAATATCGAAATATCGCCCAACCCTATTTACAAGACCCTTCAACTATTACAGTATTGAATTGAGTGAGATGCCAATAAAATCTCGATACTTGTCCATTAAGCACAATCGTGCAGCAGATGAGGAAGTGTTGTATGAGGCAAATAAACAGAAGAGATCTGGAGAGAGAGTATTTAAACTTTCTTGTTCCTTTGAGATAGAACGTTCAAATAGAGGCGATTGATGATGCTTTACGATAAGTCGTTGTCCGATCTGCTACTAAACCGATATGTCAATATCCTTATATTCATCATCCGCTTCTGTTTGCTCGCTCTGCTCTATATATTTATTATTGGTATTCATGCTTTATATAGTGTTCTATTTTATAAATTATTGTTAAGGGAGGTGCCTTGCATGGGACTTATCGACTCGTTTGTATCTTCCCTTTGGGGCCATCGAATAGTTTATGTCAGTGTTATATTGTGCATGGTCCAATAAGGTTGTTAAAACTTAAAAAATTAACACACTTACTGAAACCCAGCAATCTGATACAGGTTTACCAAAGACTAAGCGACCCAGAGTTCATCTGTCTGAAGCAAGACATCGCAGTATGCAAAGGCCAAGCAGTTGAGTGTATGGCTACCCGATATTTCCTTGATCATGGAGTAAGCAAAATGGAGGTGTGGGTCGGAAGCGGAACCTCTGATTGGACAGATAAGAAAATTAACAATGAGAAGAGCACGCATACGTCACAGCTGTCACGTGTTGATTTGAGTTCATCAAAGCCCAAGGTAGGGATCGAATCTGTACAAAGTTAACTATCAGTGACGCAATAATTACTCTGGGCGCAGATGGAGGCTCTCTGGTGTCAGGCGAGTTTGATCCAGGATAGCCAATAATAAGCTGTCAATTCTGAATTTTTCATGCTGTGTTAGTTGTGGATATTATAAGTACTACAATGGATATTATGAGTACAGCTCATTATTGATACATTCCATCTTGAAAGATTGAATATTAGGCCGTATAAAATTCGACATAGTGAAAACCGGCATAACTTATATTGTCTTCCTTGTGCTTATCGTGCCTTTGAACAATTTAAACACAATTTGTAATATATTCTGCACTCCCTTAACGAATTAATATCACCTACTCAGTGGTTCCCGTAATATCACTTATAGTTACAGACTTATTACAAGTTGTTCCAACAACTTGTTATCGTCCTGCAATTCAACAATTTGTCGACAGGTTCATGTGAGTGACATCCTTGTAGCAAATTGATAAAATAATAGCATTGTTACAACTTGTTGACAAGCTTCCTACAAGCTTGTTGCGAACACATCTTGTTGACAAGTTGTGTTTTCTACCTTATCAGAATCGTACCGAAACTCAGTCTATTTCTTTGTTTGTTTGTCGAGGACTAGAACTAATGACTTCAGCACATTGACTGCAATGGAAAATGGGCTTAAGAATATTACTTTGTAATTGTTCTTTAGGGCTGTAAAGGAACCATTCTACAAGATGGTCGCATCATATCTATTGCCGTTGTTGGAGAGAACTTCATTCTTGTTGGAACTCAAACGGGTCGCTTGTGGGTGTATGATGTTGCCAAGTCAGAGTTTGTCCACGCCATGAGTAAACTCAAGGATGCCGTGCTTTGCTTGCTTCATGTAGAAAGTGTGGATCGTGTGTTTGCAGGGATTGCCAACGGCCAGTTAGCTGTGTATAGTATTGATGAATTCAGAAACCCTCCCAAAGCTACGAAAATTATAGATATTAGCGGGTCTGTATGCTGTCATGACCTGCCTATAATGTGTTTAGCACTGATGAAGCAATCGAAGAAATTACTTTGTGGAGTTGGTCATAACGTCGTTGTTTTTCAACTTGGCTCTCCCGACATGCTCCCCGAATCCCATTGGAGCGTAGCTTCTGAAGCTGAGCCGCATAAAGGACTGGTGTCGAATATAATAGTTGATAAACATGGCATTTGGACGTCTACAAAAGGCAGCGCACGTATTCAATTGTGGAATACGAAATCACAAAAACTTCGTGCAGTTGTAAACTGTGATAGCCTCCCAATTTCTGAGACATTCGAGAACTCCACGCGTGGGATGCGCGTGGTCAGTATGTTGATTCATAATAACATTCTCTGGGTCGGCACGGGGGGTGGACATATACTACTCATCGATACTCGATCCAGTTCCCTGCTCATGACAATGAGTCGACATAAGACCGCTGTACGATGTCTGATGACCGCAGAACTCCTTCAGAAAGACGGGAAACAAATCTCGGTCATGCTGTCTGGGGGACTGGGCTTTGTCCCGCGTTGGTCATCGTCCCGCGAGTGTTCGAGTCGGGACTTTGGGTACGTGCTTGTCTGGGAGTCTGGTATCCAGAAAGAATCCGAGCACCTTCATGAATACAACAAACGCAGGCAGGAATGGCATCTGAACCACAACACCCTGTAACTTGACCTTTTTAAATATTTGAAGTTTCAACCACACACGACAGTAATTTGTAAATGTTAACATAACCAATCGAAATATATTATTCTTTAACTGTATGTACAGCATAAGCCTTCTTTGCCTCGTTCAGATTCTCACGCCTGTATTCTAAAAGCGCATTCGTACTCAAAGAGTGGAGGTTCAATCTGACCTAAACCCTTGAGTGTGAGTACTGTTTCCGAATAGCTGGAGAGTGAGTAGTCACATAGGAAGGTACGACACTAACGCCCGTATTCTAAAAGCTCACTCACACTCGATGAGTGGATAGTTCAGTCTGAGCTTCTCTTTTAATAGCTGGAGGGTTCCCAAATCCGCCATGTAAAGTGTAGTGAAATGTATCTCAATACTAATCGTAATCATGCAAAGTCAACAGAAGCCTCTGCACTATGTGACTACTCACCCTCCAGCTATTCAAAAACAGCATTGACACTCAAGGGAAGCTCAGATGGAACCTCCGCTCATTGAGTGTGAGCGTGAGTGAGCTTTTATAACACAGGGGTAAAACAACATTCAATAAATTGGCTAATTAAGATTCACATGAAAGAAAATTTAAATACGTCTCCATATTAATGAAAGAGGTGTAATTTATGGCAATCGTTCCATGTTTCGCGCACCAATATAGTAAACGTTATGCAATGGATATTATACTGTACTGCAAAGTCAACTGGATACCTCCATATACATATATATATACCCTAACCTTAAACCTAACCTTAACCCTAACCTATATAATATTGGTGCGCGAAACATGGAACGATAACCTACTTTATGTTGAAACGACTTCTCTGTGCATAATTATTAAATCTTTTGAATTTTTCCAATATGACTATGGCAGTATTTTGTCCACCAATTACTGTATATCACTAATTATACCACTCACCTCATGAAGCAAATTGCGAGCAAGAAGGTCTGGGGACGACTCTAGATTGTTTATGTTTTCACAGTACGTCAGCCGTTCACGATGTAAACAAACGATTGGAGGCCAACAAAAGACCGTAATAATGTGATTTCTTAACTTTATGCAAGGTTGGTTCACTTTTATGTCTAGAAGGCATTGTGACACTGCTTTTTCTTTAATAATCGCTCAATTTTTGTTTGATTGTTTAATGTTTATAACTGCGCTGTATTCCCACGTTCGACTTCGAAGCGATCAGATATTGGCTAGCTGTAAACTGGTTATGTTTTACATTTATGGCTTATTTACCCAAAGTCAACAACGTTTTATATATCCCTGAATTCTTGTTGTAATTCGCTTGATAAATGTTAACAATTGGTGTTTTCTAATTTTATGGCATGACGATTGTTGATTGTAACATTGTGATTGTCGTCGTTGACTGATAGAGTGTTCATAATACAATATAAAAGAAAATGCCACATTGTTTTTGAATTTCTGGTGTTATATTGTTATTGCATGAAGGCACTTAAATTATGATATTATCACCATTAAACTTCTGCTTTTGAATTATAATCACAAATGAAATCAACAAGATTATAGTCTATGTTTACATTTTAGGCTAATATTAAAAAAAAGATGCATTGTGCAAATGTGGATTTTTGAGAGCCAACTGTTTTATCCGAAAAAGCTGAGGCTTTCGGCTATCCCTTGAAGAGATGGCATTAGAGTTACCTGATGGCGAGTCGACAAGAGAACTCATCAAGTGCGTTGTTGTGGGGGATGGTGGGGTCGGGAAGACTAAGCTCATTTGTGCACAAGCTCTCGGACAATCTATTCAGCCCGAGCCTAAACGCACACATGTGCATTGTATCCACGGATCACACAAACCCTCGGTATTTGCAATTGATAAGTACTACAAGTCCGCCGAGATTCAAGCAAGAAGCAACATGATAGTGGATGGTGTGCCAGTTGCGTTGCGGTTATGGGACACATTTGGTGATCATCAGAAAAATCGAAGGTTTGCATATCAAAATTCTCATGTTGTTGCTCTGTGTTTTGCAGTCAACTGCCCTCAGTCTTTGGAAAGCGTTAATCATTTCTGGTACAACGAAATCAAGAATTTCTGTCCAAAAACACCAATCATATTGATAGGAACTAAATCCGACTGTCGGCAAGACCAACCACCAGAGGAAGCAAAGCCTTTGAGAAGAACAAATTTCTCACAAAAGATCCGCGAGTGCACTATTGTCACTCCTAGGATGGGCAGGCAGATTGCGCAGGAAATTGGAGCGTACTACTATGAATGTAGTGTTCTTTCAATGACTGGATTGCAAGATGTTATTCTAAACGTCATCCGTGCTGCACTTTGCAAGCAAAGAGGAAAGAGGTTACTGTCTAAACAACTAAGAAAGGTTTTACTACCTCAGTTGCAAGTGCCACAGAAACCCCCACGACCCCAGACCCCAGTTATTGAAGTTCCACCCTCAACATATCACAATGATTTAACAACCCTTCTAGAAAGTCTGTTTTGTTATGATGTGGTCTTTGTTGTTGAAGGTAGACAGATTAAAGCCCATAAAGCTATGCTCATAGCGGGAGCCTGTAAAATGCCAATGCTTTTTGCTGATCAACCCATTGATGGAACAGAATGCTCTGTAGAGTCACAAAGTGTCTCTGACGACGGGCACATTTTAACCGTGATTATCGCAGAGCCATCGCTTACCTTTAATGCACTAAACAGCCTTCTTCAGTATCTTTATTCTGGTTCCATGCCAACGTGCAATGTTTCCTCAGAAATAATTGAAGCTGCAAAATTTTTAAACACCACTATTACCAAAGTTGTAAGTGAGCAAAACGATGCTGTGAACAGTTTGGCCTTCTGGAAGACTGTTGTTGCGAAAAACATGCAGGAATTACTTTTTGAGAAACAGTCGGTGTTTGCTGATATATGGTTTGACTTGGAAGATAATGTTATTCCAGCACATAAAGCAATCTTGGTATCCCGTTGTCCGATGATGGCTGCAATGTTTCAAGAAGGTCATTTTGAAGAAGCCAACAGACAAATAGTAAGTAATAAGGTACATTTTAAGGTTAAGAAAGTTCATAGGCTACTAATTGAAGAGAAAGAATTAGGGGTGCAGAAAGAGATCTGCCCGAATTTTTTGCGTTTTTCCCGACTTATCAAAAACAAATATGTCCATATAAGACAATGCAAGTCCCAATATTCATGTGGATTGGGGGAGGGAGTTTGAAAATTTTCAAAATGTTTAACATTTATGGAAACTTACATATTTCTGCATTTTTTGCTGCAGCCCCCACCCCCCCAAATAATGACATTGTAAATTTTAAATTATGTATCATATTACAAATAATGTAATATTGGTAACTGAGTAAAAATTGTTGAGACTGAATGCTGGCTCACTAGAGGCCATGTTTGTGTGGGCAGATTTATGTCCAGCCATCAATGGTATTATGCAGAAATATTTATCTGTTAAGAGTTTACAAGTTTGCAGCTGCAACATTACTGCTAAAAACGTCCCTATTTCTACTGGGCCAGACAATTTATTGCAATATGAGCCAATATAAGGATTCTAGTATCAACTATAAATATTCCTTAATACAGTGCAGTGTATATGTTTAATATGGTAAACTGTTGAGTGAGCAACAATAATACAAGTTAGTTCAATCAGCTCAAAGTAATGAATTAAGAGGAAAAACAAACAAACGCGCGTCACTGTATCTTTCATTATGTAGTTGCTCTCACAGTACTGAAGTCCATTTTCCACTAGGCGAATTTGTTCACGCGACGTGAAAAACAAATTTTGGCAATGTGATTATGTGATTGCCAGAATGGTCAGCGAAAAAATTCGCGGCGAAAAAGGTGGATCAGTTCCTACTTTTTTACTGTTCGCGCGAACAAATTCGCGTCGCCTAGTGGAAAATGGGCTTTACATGCCTTTTTAAAAACCGCGCAACCTTAGGCTAAACCATGATGTGTTTAACAAACTAATATTAAATAACTTACTAAAGAGTAAAGTCATAAAAACTTCGTGATATAAACATACAACTTCTTTTCATTTTGTACGGACCCATGCATGCAGTGAAACTCCACCGGGTTCTCAATTCTCCCCTCTGCTGCGCGCTTTTAATTTTTGGCAATCAAACAGGGACTTTCTATTTCATATTGCTCTTTAAACAAAACTTTTTTTATTATCTGTTTATTTTGTTATTCTCGAACTTTTCCTTTGCCGAACTTAATGCAAATTAGCTCCAAACTTTAACAATTGTGTGAATTAACAATTACGTAACTTTCGTTGGACTTCGCCGTACTAGACTCGCCAACTGTAGTGTTGTTCTTCAAACTCCACTTTCTTAAGCGTAACTATTCTCATCTTCTTCAGACAGTCTATGATGATGAATTGTCCTGTACGTGGTCCTTAGGCTTAGCACCAGACTGTCCTTGTCACAGGACATATAGCTTGTCTGTACAGTATATGTCTATGTCTGTCTTATTTAATGTCTTTCCGCATGCATATCTTGTTTACTTACTCAGGGTTCGTAGCAGTCTTTGAAATCATTGAAAGTCTTTAAATTTGAATTCAGGTCTTTAAGGTCTTTGAAAAGTCTTTGAATTGTGTGAAAAAGCGAAGAAAGTCTTTAAAAGTCTTTAAATTCTTTAGTTAGTATTTGATTATACGATTTCCTAGCTAATACAATAGATTGATTGAAGCAAGATTTTCGCAAATATCGACGAAAAGGTGCATTTTAGGATCTGATTTGAAGGGACTAATTACCGGGTAAAAATGGTGCTTACACTCGCAATTTTTCGACAGCTGATTGCTCTCAAAGGTCTTTGAAAATAGGCAGAAAAAATCTTTGAAAGTCTTTGAATATTTTTGGTCTTAGAGACTACGAACCCTGTTACTCGATCGCTCTACACTTATTATATTGAATATTGATCCAAATAAATTTGTGTATTGTGAAATTTAATTAAAGTTAAATTAAAAATGTACTGAATAATATGTTCGGCGTATAAAATATTCGGCGTCTGAAACATGGCGTATCTAAAACGCTACTATAGCTTGCGCTGATGACGATCTGGTGACGATCGAAAGCTTTTCAAAATAACTATCACACTAATAACAGGTTCTATTTTGTGAAAAGCAGAACAGTGAAGGGAAGATTTTTGTTTTCAAGGTCAAACTTCCCGGCATGAATTTGAAAGCGTTCCTAGCGGTACTGGAGTATCTTTACACTGACGAGATAAGCAAGACTTATCAAGGAAGCAAAATTGCTGCTATGGCTGTTGCGAATTTCTTCTGTCTGCCAAGATTGGTTGCTCTCTACGAGAAAGTGATTGTTGATGAAATAGAGACGGATATGTTCAATGTTAAGAATGTTGTTGGTAAGTATCTCCCAGGGATGTCGGAACCACGGGTGCAGCGGGTGCAAGTGCACCCCATGCCTTTTGTATTCATAAATTTTTGGGTGCAGTGCGGGTGCAAACTATGGATGCAACGGGTGCACAAAAGATTTCAAACAAATAGGTTACATTGGAGGAGTTTATTAAGTTTATATATGTTATAAACAATGAATTTAGTTTCATAACCTATAGCTAGTAAATGGCCACACAAAACTTTTTTCAGTAGAAGAGAAAGCGAAACAGTTTTCTGCTAATTCTGCATGTGTGCCTTATTTTAATGTTTGAAATAAATAAAAGGTTGCTTCATTGCTTGTGTTTGATTTTAAATAAGGTTATAAGTAGGCAAATGCCCTTTCATTTTTGTTTCTGCCCTTTTTTAAAAAATGTGCCCTTTTGATAGCAAATCGCACCCCCTGGCCCTCAGCAACTTCCGGCATCCCTGGACTATCTTCTCATCTGCCGAGCTTTTACATCAACGATGGATTAGGTCAGTCCATTGTTTTGCGCAAAGTGCGCAAGGCAGCAAACTTTGATTCCAATTTTTTGAACTTCCATTTTAGCGCAAAATTGGGTACACTCAAAAGCAGTCAAGGGCTCTATAAATTTATAAATACACCATGCTATACACACGTAAAAACGCACAAGTTGTTACAGGTCTGCAAACAAGTTGTTACAAATTTGTTCGCAAGCTTTCGACAAGTTGTCTTCGCACTGCTTGTTCCTAGTTGTTGTAACAAGTTTGGAACAAGCTGTTAACAACTTGTAACAAGCTTGATGGCATTATCAGACGTGTTACAAGGTTGTTCTAACGAGTCCGATACAGTCATGATATAGCAAGAATGTTACAAGGTTGTAACAATATTGTTATATCATGACTGTATCGGAACAACCTTACAACAAGTCTGATAATATCAACAAGGTTGTTACAAGTTGTTGTCGGGTTGTTCCAAACTTGTTGACAACTTGGTACAAGTATAGTGCGAACACAACTTGTTGACGAATTGCTACAACTTGAAAACAGCCCATAGTAACTGCCCTTGCATACTGTGAACGAACCTTTAAACTTTATTTCAGAATATTTACTCGAGGCAGAGATGCACAACGCGACACAACTGAAGGCATGGGGCGAGCATTACATCATTACTAATTTTGACAAAATCAACGTGAATGCACTGAAAATGCTTCCAATAAAGACCGCGAGGAGTCTGGAATCCAGAAGATGGCCACCAGTTTGGTATTTACTGGAGAATGACTGGTACACTAAGGCTGCGATGAGGGAAAAGACTAAATTACAAAAGAAACACAAGTAAAACAGAGAACGCTTGACAAGATATAGGTCGGTATCACTAACTTGGACAGTGCTGCAAATGTTGGTCAAGTACAGTATTATCTGGGTGTTTTACTATTGTAGTGTTTGGTGTGCTGTACAGTATGTAGTAATATCACAAAATAGGAACCTTACAGAAGGTCGACCTGTTGGTTGTGTCTATGATTTTGGCGTAACCGTTGCAATGCTGTCAGCGCAGTCTTTGTCAGTGCGCTTATGTGAGGGATTCACCCCACTGAAAATATTTTAAAAAGGTGGCCGTTCAGGGGATGAATGCCTCTCAACCGTGACGAATCATTGCGAATCATGACGTGGCAGGGGTTATGCTTTTTTTGACTGTATCGATCTTCTGTTTGTTTCCATTCTGTGGTAATATTTAATGCAATCTGTTCGCGCTCTCATAAGTATCAATACGTTGACTACCACGCGCGGCACCACATACAAGATATTCACTGAAACTCACCTATACGCCATGCAGGGTCTGATTGTTCAAAAGCTGGTTAGCCTAAGCCTGGGTTAACTTGAAGTTCAAAGTATACTTTCCAACAGCTTGTTTATAAACTTGGAAATATTTTTTCAGAAATCTTATCTGGGATCATCAGAAGTTTAATTTTCGAAAGTTTTGAAATAAACAGACGTGCAGAATTATGTACATAAACCAAAGCAATTGGACCCATGTAGCGGAAATTTCTCTTATATACATAGTGGGATGTAGAATAGGGATTTGGGGTTCGGCTGTGCACTACAAAATAGATATGTAAGTATATATATGTCGATAGAAAATTGATAAAATGTATTAATTTCCTGTTAACCATTTAGGCATATAGATGGTGCTGACAAATCATCTATTCTTCTATGTTTAATAAAAACACTAACTATTAAGTGAATTGTTAAAAGTTTATATTCTAAATTTAGTATAGTTCTACAAGAAAAAAAGAACTAAAAATGTATGAAGACATTATATATAGCAGATTAACAGTGAGCATTTGCTCTCATAACTGTGGGGCAAAATATAGTTAAGATTCTGTCTATTTAATCTGCTTTAGTCTAAGTTAAATACGGGGTGTATATGTAGTATAGCGGGGAATGCATGAAATGTAATATGTATATGCTACTTTAAAAGTAGTTGCAGCTATTTAAATTATAGATTTTGTAAGAAAAAATAAAAATATGTGCACAATTTCTATTTTTCTCTAATCGCGTTACAATAGAATTTGAGTTTGAAACTTATAACTTTAAAAAAATTACAGACAGTATTCCTTGTCATACTGATTATAATATAGAACTCCAAAAACTAACAATAGTACAATTTAAACATATATACTGTCACAATTTTATAATTGAAACATCTAATTAATACATTGATACTCAGGCCTCGATCGAACAAGAACGAGAGTACATGAGAATTGGCAATCAAACGATCTTGGTTAGCTGTTCTTAATGCTTTCCCCCAACATTATCATATACTCTTGATATTTGCTGTGTTGGTGTAATGTACTCAGGTGAATAAGATGCTTGTGTGATGTTATTTAAGTTAAGACATAGTTGGAACACTCACAAAACCTTTATTTTGTTAATCTAGCGCTTGAAATGGTCCTGGTAACTTCGTGACTGCCAATTCTCGTTAACTCTCATTAGAGAGTTTAAGCTTCGCGTTATACGGCAAACGGCAAACGCCAGGCAAAGAAAACATTTACGGTATTAGGCAATAAAGAGTAAATGAACTTGCTGTTTTAAAACTGAAATACATAATTATTCTTTCGACGCAAGAAAGAAAATATGAAACGAAAACGTTCAAAGAAAATTTTGCCAAGAAAGTTCGAACCTGCCGTTTGCCGTTCCCGGAAACGTGAAGCTTAAACTCCCCTGATTAATTCTCGTTTAAAGGGGCCCAAGAACGTACTGACAGCCAATTTTAAAACTTACTAAAAACCGATTTACACTACACAACGTTTGCCTAAAACTTTCGCATGTATTAAACCTGCTTACAATTTGAATTGTACTGTGTATAAACCAAGCACGCGACTCGCCAATGACAACGTACGTAGCCGAGTTGAGTGCTTGATTTACACAGTACAACTCAAGTTGCAATCACTAGGTTGCATGCGACAGTTTTAGGCAAAAGTTGTATAGTGTACATCGGCTTTGATAGTGATTAATCTATTTTAGTAAACCAAATCGAATCATTTTGCAAACGGTCCATGGAGTTTCTCCACTTAATTTTTCATTCCAGATGGGATAATGGGAACAGCGAAGGCACATCCACTTTCAATACCGAGATTGTATTTATCTCCTTCGCCTTGCTTGTACGCACTTGTAACGATTCTCAACCATCCTTTCTCTCCCCAGGGCCTCCCCCAGGAGTTGCGAACAATCCAGTATTCAGTACCATTCTCCACACCCCACCCGGCCACAGATACAACATGGTTGATACCAATATCTTCGTTGTATTCTGAGTATATCCCACCTTGATAGGCATCTAACTTGGGTGTGGCCATGATTCCACAAGCAATAGGACCACGTTGGTGAATTTCTGCTTTCATCTTATCTAGACCGTTAACGCGACCTGGTTTGAAATAACGGGAAAAGGATTTAACATGATATGACTTTGCATAGGGTGAAAAGAATTTCTTTCAAGTTAGATTCAGGTCACTATACGAATTTAGATAACATTGCACAACAAATCTTGGATGTAGAAGAAAGCCAGAGAAATGCTGATTACGTATTTTACGTTAGGTGGGTGTTTACCTAAAACTTTTCTTGTTCTGCTCGACTAAATATATTCCAGATAAACAAGAAAATAAGTTTACAGTTTCCCGTAAACGTTTTTCTAGATAATGCAATTTGAATCTTCATAAGTAAAGTAACAATACTCAATAGCGTGTGCGGTCGCTTTCTCCTTTTTATAATGGTTCTTTTGATAACGCCGTGTTGTTTTTACGGCTGTGCATATAGACTATGATGACGATTCCAATACCAAAAAAACCTATTACCTAATGAACAAATTTTTGATCTAGACAAGTCTAGAAAAAATTTCATCACAGCTTGAAAGAGCATCACAAAATTAGTAATATTACGAAGTTTCGTTGCGAAATGTTGTAAAATTAAATGCGGATAATATAGCCCTGCGAAGTTTGCCGTTTTTTCAGTCATTTTGTATTACGCACGGGAAATTGATACCGCTTTCTGAAAGGTATCAATTTCCCGTGCGCAGTACAAAATGACTGAAAAACGGCAAACTTCGCAGGGCTACATTATAATAATTTTGTGATGCTCTTCAAAGCCGTGATGAAATTTTTGTCTAGACTTGTCTCAACATTCGTTCCCAGGGAAAGCCCTGGGAACGAGGTTGGACTTGTCTAAATCAAAATTTTGTTCATTTATAGGTAATAGCTAGGTCCATTAAAATCAGTATAAAACAATGAATAATCAAAGAAGTGCAGCTACCCACCAACACGAAATAAGTTGGAAGAACTTTGTAACACAACCAACGTTGTGTCAAAATTTGCAGATAGTCGGTTTAAAGCCGGTTCAGTCCACTAGCGAACTGTTTCGCGCGAAGCGACCTTTTCCCTTTGTCGGCATCCATTTTGCCGCGTCTTGCTGACGTATAATAAGTGATACCGACAAAGGAAAAAGGTCGCTTCGCGTGAGAAAATTCCCTAGTGGAAAACAGGCCTAAAGCCGAGTTTCGAAACCGCAAGGCTAATTGGATCCAGGCTAGCGGATCATGCAGGTCGAACCAATTAATTTCGCGTGAGATTTGCATTACAAATCTTCGTAGCAAATCGTTCGATGTGACATCGTCTTCAATAAACGTCAGTGACGTTTTCCACCAAGCTATTATTGCTTACCGTACTCGCTCACTTTAAAATGAGTGTAGTTGGCTATGGAATAACAGTGACCAGAATGAGAGCAAGTCTTGCATTGATGTTCCTTATCGCAGTCCTGATCCTTGGCTTGATAGTTATTACACGTTTCATCTGGAATACCCTCAGTATGTGCGTATGCATACACTGGGATCATACTGCCTCCTTCACATGAACCTGCATTGCCTGGAATAAGTAATCATTAATCATTATACTCTTATCAATAAATCACGCAAATCCTTTGTGGCCACTGATTGGCTGACGGAAAGTGCGGTTTCGTGGACGCAAGGGCCCTAGAAAAGCTGGAGAAACAACATCAGGGTGAAAGCAAGGGACCTTTTTCCTTTTGTGTTGTCTCAAAGGCCGTTGGAACCAGAGTGAACTGAGCATTTGAGATCAAGTTTGGCTGGTCTTTTGCTGATAACTGAAGAATGTCATGTCGACTTAGCAAAATGAGATTATAATGGCATTGCCACTTGACAGATTTTGCCACAAATTTGTTTAAGCCAAACCAAACTTAGCACGCCACAACGGTGGGCTCTGGTAGTTCTCTTGTTTTTTGTATAAATCAGCAAAGCCCTTTTTAAGCGTGGTACTTGGACCTGCATTGGGCGGTCACCCTGTATTAAACGGTTACTATAAAATACGAAATCCCCAATACGAGAGTGACCGCTTAATTAACCAGTGGCCTAACACAGGTTCGAGTGTATAAATGAAAGCAACTGGAGGTCATTATTCTCTCTAGTTGTCCTTGACTGGATGGATGGTATGGACGTCAGACAGACTTTTGTTTTGAACATGACGTTCAAAACAATGAGATGTCTGATCACCGAATTGGATACAGTCAGGGCGCAGTAAGTGTTTGCAAAGGAATTAAAGCAACATACCACAATCAAGGACATTTTGAACGGAAAGATAATTCACTGGCCACACGCCTTTCCTCTGAATGTTAATTCTGTCAGATAAGGCACTGGTGGTTCCCATCGCCCAACATGAACCACAGTATTGTGGGATGTGTTGATTACGTGTTACACTCACGTAGTTCTTGCCATCAACGTTTCTCCAATCCCAAGAAGCTGGAAGGTCTTTGACATTGATGTACTCGTGAGGGCGAGGCGTTTTACTGTTGGAAATATATCTTTCATTATTTACATTATTGTAAAAGGGATTTATGGTGTGTTTGGATGCCAAGTAAAGTGAGCGCTATCAGTAAGATGTTTTGTCATTCAAAAATAATAATAGTTGATCAGTTTTATTCAATCGAGTGAAAATGTGAGATGCTAACAAAATCTTGATATTTATCCATACCTGAACATGGCAGTACCCTAGTGTATATACACGAACTTGTGTTTAGATCGAAGCTTGGCGCGTGCTCCCAGGGGCGTAGGAAGCATCAAAAAGTGGGGGGGGGGGCAGTTTCGAGGGGCACTTTTCGAAAGAAAAGGGCACCTAAAAAATTTTTCCCGGAAATGTTAGCGACGGGGGGGAGGTCAACTCAAAAAAATTTCCACCAGACATACCATTATCTTCGCAAACATACAAAAAATTTTCTGTACATATCATAATTTTTCCGAAAATAACAAAATTTTTCCGGACATTGCATTATTTTCTTCCGAATATAACAAAATTTTTCCGGACATACCATGATTTTTTCCGAAAATAACAAAATTTTTCCGGACATGGCATTATTTTTTTTTGAATATAACAAAAATTTTTCCGCACATACCAAAATACTAAAATAAATGCAATCATGAATCAAAGGCTATTGAGGCAAACGGCGATCTCAACGACATTTTTAACGTAGTCAGAAGGGCACTTTCCCACCGAAAAAAGGACACTTTTGAAAACTTGGGAGCCTGCCCCCCGGTTCCTACGCCCCTGCGTACTCCTTAGGTGTAATAAATGTATAAAATTTGCACTCGATAATTTCCATCTAAAAATCCCATCGACTATTATTCATGCCAAGTGATATACTTCATTTTTATAATAACAGGAGATTTTGGTGTTTTGCAACCTTGCCATCTGTGACCTTGATATTATGCAAGGTTTTGAAACATGATACAGTACTGCATTTAAATCGCGATCACAATGGTGCTTTATAATCATAATTGAGAATAAGGATGAACTTTCGTAAATATTAACCGATTTTAGCCCAGAACTAAAAGTTCTAACACTAAGGTTTAACAGTTTTATTTCCGAACAGCCACGGTGTTGACCTCATTTTGTTCGTGACTAATTCGTGTCATGATGTCATCACTGCGAGTGCGCGAGAGCAAAAAATGTGACTACAGACGCAGGCTGCATGTCACACAATATATCCAAACATACAGCCATGATTTTGGCATGATTATAAAACAAGTCCGTGAAACTTTCATACAAGAAAAAAGTACAAAACTTACATAACTTCTTTGAATAAATTGTCCAGCTCAGGATTAACATAGCACACCCGTCTATTATTAATACGAATGTTAGAAATGTTGCTAGGCCGAGACACGCAGCCTTGAACTACATACAGACAAGCGAACGAGAGATACAAGTAGAACAGAGCCATTACGAACCAACCGCTCTTTGCGAAAGTTCACCACAGACTGCGTCACGATAGGAAAGGTCTCTCAAGTTTATTTTGTGTAAAAATATTGACATTATCAATCGTCACTTTGCAACAATAAATATGCTCATCATGTGAGGTGCACGCAAGTCACACGATGGGAAAAGGAAGTTCCTCTTTCATAAAAATTATTTATTTCATATATCTAATGAAAATAGTCTAGCCTGAGTGTCAGACGAATAACGAATTATATTCGTCGTTATTCGTCTGACACTCAGGCTAATGAAAATGCATTTCAATAAAAAGTTTCGCTTTCACTAGAAAGTTTCCCTTTCATTACAAATTCTAAAAGATTTCCCTGCATAAGAATTTATTAATTAATAATTCAAATAATAAGAATTATTATTTCCAAAGGGGGCAATCCGGTCAGACATGAATAAAACTCATTCTTCACCTTGCTCGGTTTCCTTTGTTCTTACCTGGGAATATATTCAATATTCTCTCTAATCCGAATTTCCGTTTAATAATCCCCTCTAATATTCACCTGTAATGTCTTTGCAGCACAAAAGATGAGAAAAAACAACATAACGAAGCCGAAGGCAATATGGCATTAAGAATTATTTTGATTCTGACTCATTAACGCGACCTCGCAATGTGAAACATAAGACGTTATTTTGAGGCACCTCGGGGATATGTCAGTTATTCACCTCGGCGCTGCGCGCCTCGGTGAATAAATCACATATCCCCTCGTTGCCTCAAAATAACCTATACATACAAAGCGGTTCCCAGCAGCCTTCCGATCTCGTATTCGACTTTTCCGCTTTGCTCGTGGACAACCTTAATTGAAATAGCTGTATACACAAGAAAGAATATCAGAACAGACTATAGTGTTGGCATAGGCGTACGGGAAGCAAAAAATTGGGGGGGGGGGGCAGAAAGAAATTTGCCCGACTTTTTCGGATTGTGCCCGACTAGTGCCGAAAAAATTTTTTTCCAGATTTTTTTTGGCGACCTCTCACCCCCCCCGCCCCCCGTCGCCAAAAAAATTTCGGTCAGTGTACCATTTTAGAGGTCAAAAAAAATTTTTCGGACATACCAAAATTTTTCGGAACCTCAAACAAACTTTCCCAAAAATCGAAAAATTTACATATTTCCAACAAATTTTACAGAATTTTTTATAAAAACCAAATACTACCCGACTGTGAAGCGAAAATTGCCCAACTGGCTTTGTTTGTCCAACAAACTGGGGTTATTATTAAGAGAGATTTTCTTGTTTTGACTACTTTTTGCCCGACTTTTGCTGAACATTTGCCCGACTTTTCGACTTTCTAATCCTGTTGGGGGGGGGGGGCAGCTGCCCCCCTGCCCCCCCCCCGCCCCGTACGCCTATGAGTGTTGGAAATTAACACATTAGATGAATTTACATTTTTAAGCTTGGACGTTTTGCTACTTTTTTCGTCATAGTCTATCAACTGAATATGACTGTCTGAAAATTTAAAATAAGTCATTGACATTGTGTTATGTTTTTGTCGACTGAGTTTATGTTAATTTGTGCACGGTGACGGTGATTGAGTTCATTGTATTTTCATATAAATGAAAGAATAGCCGCCAAGGTGAAACTTGCAGCCACGTGATGACTAATATCTAATAAACTTTGGAGACAAATGATTTGTGCACGTTGAGGGTACAGTTCGGCATTAATTAAACAAGTCATTCCAATCCAATCCAGACCATCAAGTGATGACAGTATATGAAAACACGTGGGGCGGAGTGGGTGGAGTGGGGGGTATGGATACAATATAATAAGGGTATGGTATCTATCCTTCCTATCCTCATCCACTGAAGCCCTCAACAAATTACACTGGCATCCACTTCCCCACCGACGCAAACTACACCGAATACCAACCATATATAAATTAAAAAATAATTTAACAGAGTTTAATCTCGAACTGCCTATAACTAATCATTTATATAACACAAAACGCAGAGATGATATGTACCTCTGTAAGCCTAAGACAAACTGGGGAAAGCAAAAACTGCTTTACCACGCTTGTAAAGAGTACAATGATTTGAACTATAATACTAGATCCATTGAACAGTTAGGAACCTTTAGGAATGAACTTCTCAAATCTCTATCTTTATAATACTCATAGTCTCATACAGTATATTTAAAATATAACTTACTAACTCTTTATATCCTTGTAAATATGTATAGCATCATGTATCCTATAGTCTCATAATTTTTCTGGTATATCATATATATCCATATATACCAATATGTAAATACTGCACGCACACTATATATATTTTCTATACTTTGTATTTTAATGTTTTACAGGAACCATCTGAAAAACACTTCTTGTGATGTTGGTCATGTATATACCCTTGACATTGGCGTAACAGAGGAAGAAGGGGCCCTTAGGCATATTTGGTGTGGGGGCCCCGTTGACTGTCGTCATTGTTTGACTGAGATATTATATTTATATTGAATATTTATAGAATGTTCTGGAAAATTCCCTGTCTATAACAAATACAATAACAGTCTCCAACACATGTAACAACTAGTAAGAATAACTTTTGTTTTATTTGAGATGGCATAAAAAAGTCAGCTACCGTTGTCGATGGAGATTTCATTCTTTAGCATTATTAATTTTGCATTTTCCCATTGATTCTTAATTTGCATTTTTTACGTTTTCTAATATTCTGGGCCCGTAACTGTGTGTATTATTGTGTAGGGGGCTTAGTTTTGGAACCAACCCTATCTAATGAGCGTTACGCCACTGACCCTTGACTCAGCCGTAATTCACCCAGGTACATACAGAACAATTCTGGTATCTTTTATAGTCTATATCTCATGCTCTTTACACATATACTAAAACTTATGCATTTTCTGTCACAATTTAATTGAAACATCTAAATATTGACTAAATTTACCAATAGATCTTAGCTAGTAAACCAAATCTTGAAAATCTAATCATTTTACTAAAATTTACGCATTCTCTGTCACAATTTAATTGAATCATCTTATTCATCTAAATATACTAAATTTACTTTTAGTAATTAATAGATCTTAGTATAAAATCAAATCCAATCATTTTGCAAATGGTCGAGTTAATTTTTCATCATTTCAGATGAAATAACGGGAACAGCAAAGACACAACCGCTTTCAATGCTAAGATTGTATTTATCTCCTTCGCCTTTCTTGTAAGCACTTGTAACGATTCTCAACCATCCTTTCTCGCCCCAGGGCCTACCCCAGGAGTTGCGAACAATCCAGTATTCAGTACCATTCTCCACACCCCACCCGACCACAGAGACACTATGGTTGGTATCATGATCTTCGTTGTATTCTGAGTATATTCCACCTTGATAGGCATCTAACTTGGCTGTGGCCATGATTCCACAAGCAATAGGACCACGTTGGTAAATTTCTGCTTTCATCTTATCTAGACCCTTAACATGACCTGATTTGAAATCAGAAGAAATCTATTAGCATCGTAAAACACAACAATAGTCAATAACTACATTACATTAAAGCTTGGTTTCGATACGGTCGTAAAAATAGAGTCACGATCTTTCTCAACGGCCAGTTTATATAGTTTATACCAGTAAACAACATATAAATCATAAGTATTCTCTAGCTATAATCACTCCGCGTATTTTCAGTTCTAAAATGTTGTATTTCGGCTGATGAGAAAGATCGTGACTCAATCTTTACGACCGTTACGACCATATGGAAACCAGGCTTAAGTACTGAATATATGGTCCATGTTATCTAGTCATTAATGGGTCAGACAAGTGAGACAACCATATTTCATTTGGGGCGTTATGCCTTATGTAGTCGTTAAAAATAATATAATTTCTATTTACTATTCCAAATTTAAATGAAAAACAAATCTTCGTAGTTCGTATCCAATTGTTCCGTGTAATATCGTCTTCAATAAACAGAATAAACGTTAGTGGTGTTTTCCACAAAACAATTATTGCTTACCGTACTCGCTCACTTTAAAATGAGTGTAGTTCTTGATAGAATAACAATGACCAGCATAAGAGCAAGTCTTGCATTGATGTTCTTTATCGCAGTCCTGATTTTTTGCTTGGTAGTTATTGCACGTTTCATCCGGGATACCATCAGTATGTGCATATTTATACACTGGGATCATATCGCCCCCATCACACGAACCTGCATTACCTGGGAAAAGTATATAATCGGCACACTCTTAAGCCCAGGGCAAACTAGGAAACATTGTTGCGGAAACATTGTTGCGGAAACATTGTTGCGGAAACATTGTTGCGGAAACATTGTTTCCTACCAATGTTTCGCCATGTTTCCCTGAGTGAGCAAACACTAGGAAACATTAGTGAGAAACATAGGGAAACATCAAATGTTTCTGAATTTGGTAGGAAACATTTTGCTTCCCGGGAAGCAAATTTTGTTTCCGCAACAATGTTTCCACGGGTGGGCAAACATTTGAGGAAGCATGCATTTAGAATCACAAACGTTTCCGCAACAATGTTTCCTAGTTTGCCCTGGGCTTTAGAAAACAAAACATACGACGTTTAATTTTGCATCATTCAGAAATCTTAACCCAAAATGGGGGAAATTCAGAGACCACACCACCCCCCTTCCCAGATAATTTTTACAGGGGTACGAGACAGGGGGAACTGCCCTACACTTGATGGCATGTTAAATGTTTGCAACGAAACACTTTTGTACTCCTTTAATAAAGCAACCTACCACAATCAAGGACATTTTGAACGGAAAGATAATTCACTGGCCACACGCCTTTCCTCTGAATGTTAATTCTGTCAGATAAAGCACTTGTGGTTGCCATTGCCCAACATGAACCACAATATTGTGGGATGTGTTGATTACGTGTTACACTGACGTAGTTCTTGCCATTAAGGTTTCTCCAATCCCAAGAAGCTGGAAGGTCTTTGACATTGATGTACTCGTGAGGGCGAGGCGTTTTACTGTTGGAAATATATCAATCAGTACGGAGTAAATCGAACTAAGCAATCTCCTATACACTTACTAAAGAAAATTATGAACAAATCGTCTCAAACAAATTAAAAACTTTAAGTATTCACATGAATATAACACTCGATCAAAGTCTGTGTACCACTTACCTGTTCCAAAAACTAATAAGTTATTAATGTAAATATTAATATCTTTGGAATAGTCTAGATTCCACTATTTGTTCTAGCAAATATATCGCCAAAGGTACATTTATTAAAGTATGATGAACAATTATACTTACGACAATTTTAAAGTTGCAACTATTTTTTAGCTATATATATATACTACCACTACTAGTTATAAATTTGTATTTCATTAGCGGCTTTGTCTTATAAAGGAAGAATACAGTTTAGTATAATTACGTATACGGTATACCCTTATAGTTTAATACAGGTTTCGTACATGTCAGGAAGAGTCAAATTCAAGGACTTTTCAAGGACATTCATGAAAGGCCGTGTATCAGCAAATTCAAGGACTAAATACTGAAGAAGGCGTTAGAAATCAGCAAAATCTGACGTTGAATTGTTCAAAACGTAACTTTATAATGAGGTCAGATATGAACATGCAAAATCAGTTCAACAAAATGTCCGTCTTGAATGTCAAACAATTTCAGAAATTTCCAAAAACTAATTAAGCAAGAAGAATTCAAGGTCATTCAAGTACTTCTTTGCAAATTCCAGGACATTCAAGCCTCAAGGCCTTGAATTTTTGTTTTCAAATTCAAGGACATTCAAGGACTTTCAAGTTTTGTACGAACCCTGTTAATACTACCACTACTGATCAAGAGTGGCGGCCAAATAAAGTACTAGGGACCGGCTACTAGTTGCTACTGGTCTGTAGTGATTCGTAACAGTTCTCGATCATGTTATAATGTTGATTGGGCACACAAAATGCCACGATAACTCTGTTCTTCAACTGTGTACATTTCAAGAACTCGTGATTATGCATGCAATATTATACTATAGGTTGCTTAAAATGTAGTAAATGCTGCCTTTTTAGCACAACCTCGCGGTCAAGAAAGATAGAAGGCAGGACCACATAGAACACATGCATGTCGATGCCTCCTCTATGCCTGTTGTGTACATGCAACAGATGATCCAGCTATAGACGAAATTTTGATCTAGACAAGAAGAACGAAGCCATTACCATAGCTGGAAAGAGCCTCTTTAAATGAGTAAAATTGCAAAGTTTGGTTGCTAATTGTTGTAAAATGAGGAAAATATACCTTGTGAAGTTCGCAAATTTTGTATGTAATTTGCATTACGCGCGGAAAAAATAACCATTTTTGATCCGAAACTTATTTTTACCGCGCGTAATACAAATATATACAAAATTTGCGAACGGCTTGACAGGGCTATATTTTCTTCATTTTACAACATTTAGCAACCATGCAATCGTTGCAGTTTTACTCATTCTAAGACGTTCTTTCTAGCTGTGCCGGTGTGGTGTTGGATTTCGTTCTTCGTGCCTTGATCAAAATTTAGTCTGTATTGTAGTTGGAATCACCATTATGAAATAAAATTTCGTTTACTCTATGCCTAGGTGAGGTCCTGCATCCAACATAATACAGTTTTTATACTGTCAAGCCAATATCTGGCAATATGTTATTCTGCTTATGTGTAATTGGCCGTTTTTATACTAGAGATGCATTATGCGTCTGGACGAACTTGGGCAAGCATTTGTTGTTCGTCTGGTTATGCGTCCTCAGTATAAAGACGAGCACAAGACGCATTATGCGTCTAGACGAACTATGTTCGATTCTTCTTCGTCTTAAGAGACGCACAACCGATGATAGTTCGTCTAGACGCACAATGCGTCTTGTGCCCGTCTTTATACTGAGGACGCATAACCAGACGAACAATAAATGCTGATAGTTCGTCTGATTATTCGTCCCGTCTTTATACTAGACGAATAATATAGAAGACGGATTATGCGTCCAGACGCATAATGCGTCTCTAGTATAAAAACGGCCATTATTGTGATTCTAAAGCGCTGTATGTCCAAGGCGAAGTTTATAAATAAATAAATAAATAAATAAATAAATATATAGATAGATAAGCATTGAAGAGAGAAATGTGTTTACTGGTGACCTAATCGTGTCCTTCGGTCACAGCAAAAAGTGTGTCCGCAGTTTTACAGTATGCTATAGACACAGAATATTTCCAAACATATAGAGCCATTGTCAGCCATGATTATAAAACATGTCCGTCCAACTTTCATAGAAGAAAGAATACAAAACTTACATAACTTCTTTCGAATTCTTGTCCAGCTCAGGATTACGGTAACACGGCGGTCTATTACGAATGCTGCGAGGCGCATAACCTTGAACTACATACAGACAAGCGAAGGAGAGACACAAGTAGAACAAAGCCATTACGAACCGACCGTTCCAACAACAAACTGCATGCGTCGCGATGCGAAAGGTCTCTCAAGTTTATTTGGTGTAAAAGTATTGACCTTATCAATCGTCACTTATGCTCATCATGAGAGTCAACTACACTGTTCTCCATATATGATCCAATCACAGTGGGGCAAATTGGTCAAAATTATAGAATATTTACCTATTAAAGACAAAGTACTATATCTTATAAATTTTTTTAGAACCACCGAGTATTTTATACAAAACAAGTGAAACTTCAATGATCGATAGCATTTATATTTATCTATATTTTATTTATCATTTTTATTTATGTATTTACTTATTAAAATAGTCGAAACGTATATAAATAAATAAATAAATAAATAAATAAAAATGTTATCGATCTTTGGAGTTTCACTTGTTTTGTATGTTATATCTTATAAAAAAAGTGACATTTCGTAGTTCACTTTTAGCAAATATCACCTATAATCGTTAGCAAGCTCCCAAAAAACTAAATATAGGACATTTAAACGGCTGCTACGATATTCGAAACCGATTTTAAGTTACATAAGGTTAAACCTGCCGAAAAAACAGTGGCCTTTTTGTACCATGTTGCCGGATTTTTGAACATTAATAACTTGCATGGGCATACCCTAACATTATGCCAAGTTGTGTTTTTATCATCAAATACATGACAATTTTGCCACCAATCTGCTATACACCAACTGTTCTCAGGCAAGTGTATATATAATATCCAGTCATTAAAATATACGCAAATTTGATTTGTGTCTAATTTTAAATGAGTATCTTTTTGGGTCATACAACAAATATACCAGGAGTCCAGGAATATTTCAAATATTTCAGGTCAGGGTAGCCAGATGGCTTCTTAAATTAAGCCATTAATACCAATTCGAAAATTCCAATAATTCCATCCAAATTTATGGTTCATGTTCGTGTGCGTTCACGTTTAATCATTTGCGTGTTCGCGTGTAATCGTGTGCGCGTTCATATTTAATTTATGCACTACACACGTAAACTAAACGCACAGTTGTAACAAACCTGCAGCAGACTTGTAGCAATGCTGTTCCAACAACTTGTCAATAGGATGTGTTCGCACTGCTTGTTCCCAGCTTGTTGACAAGTTGTCAACGGCCTGTTGAGAACTTGTTAGAAGGTTGTTGAGCTCAACAGACGTGTTACAAGGTGTTCCAACAACTTGTTATCGTCCCGGTGTCCAACAATTTGTCAACAAGTTGTGAGTGACAACCTTGTAGCAACCTTGTATTGATAAAATTAAATAACAGCATCGTTACAACTTGTTGACAAGTTTGCAACAAGGCTGTTGCGAACATCTTGTTGACAAGTTGTGAGAATTCTACGCGTGTACCGTTGTGTACCGTTGAATCGTTTGCGCATTCGTGTATGATCGTTTGCGTGTCACGTTCGATCATTTGCGTATTCACGTTTAATGCAGTTTATGCAAGCAACGGTACAACCATCGCTCCGCCCGAGACCTCCCACATCATTGCAGCGAGCCTGCGAGCATGTCCCGTGGTTTGACTCAGCGGTAATACACCCAGGTGCATACAGAACAATTCGTGGCAACAAATCTTGTCTCGGATGGTGGAGGGAAAACAGCGTCGTTTTAATTCACTGCGAAAAAAAAACAAACGTAAAATATATCTCGCTGAACGTGTGACTCGTTGTAGGCAGCAATGTACAGGTATCTGCCGTGGTTTGTGTTTGAACTGTGTAGGAAGTATTCCACACTAAACTGCCGTGGTCTGTGTCTGAACTACTTGAAAAAGATATCCCAAATGTGGTGGTCAAGTGTAGAGGTAGTAGTTTACAATAAACTGCCATGGTTTCTGTTTGATCTACTTGAAAAAGATATCTCAAATGTGGTGGTCCAGTGTAGATAATATTCTACAATAAACTACCGTGGTTTGTGTCTGAACTACCTGAAAAAATATCTCAAACTTGGAGGTCCAGCGTAGGTATTACTACCTGAAAGAGCAAATTAGTTACCGAAGGCTTTCCAAGGGCAGGTAAAAGGAGGAACATTCGATGAAACACAGGACTGTTCAAATGTTTCAGCGACAATTTTCCCTAGTTTGCTCATGGCGTTATATCCATACGAAGGTTCTTCACTCAACTTTTCAGACAGTTACATCACACACAGACGCCGTAGATTGCACTTTTTTCTACCTAGACTGGCACCCAACATCGGAGAGGTTCAGACTTGACTTCCACTATCTTTACCTTTTAAGGGACCATTAACCAATCAGATGTGTTTGATACATCCAATTAACCAGGAGTAGTGATAGTCGTATGGTGGAAGTCAAATCTGAACTTCTCTAAGGGCCTGTTCATATGGGGAAAAGTTATCCCGGTTAGCGAGAAAACATCTCGACTAGCCAAATACTTTTGTTCTGTTCATATGGAGAAACGTTATCCCGCTTACCAGGAAAGTTTCCGGCTGTGACGTAGCACTGGTGTGACGGGAAAAGTTAAGAAACTTTAAAATACATTTTAAAAACAGAAAAGTTGTTGACACGACAGAAAGTATGTTGTGTTCATATGGGAAAAATATTATCCCGGTCACCGAGATCTCGCCTGTCAACAAGTAAGATCTCGGCACAAGAGAAAATGTTTCGCCTCATATGAACGCACGAGTGTAACTTTTCATATTATTTTCATAACAAGGCGAAATCTCGCTTGTATACTTGTCGAAATGTTTTCTCGCTAACCAGGATAACTTTTCCCCACATGAACAGGCCCTCAGTCAAGATTTTATAATCACGTGCTATCCGTCTACATAGGATCACACGCTACTCCGGTCTGCATAATGGCAGATCTAAAAGGATTTGGGAAGTCGAATCGTGGGAAGGTGAAAATTAAGGAGTTCGTGGAAGCGGGCTATCGGTGTGTACCTGTAGAAATATGACCCAATGATCCCAGGAGATTCAGGAAATTCTGTTACAAATGCATTTGTATCTTTGACATTTCTCTGGTTCCCTGAGGAGTCTTCAAACCACAAAATGTACGTGAATAGAAAATCACCGTAATGAACAGATACGTTCATGTGACCTAACGGGAAAGAAACTCAGGTTATCTAACAAGTCTATAAACGCGATCGTAAAGGGCAGTGCATTGAAGACCGACGAGATCTGTATAATGCATAGACGGATTTTCTAGGGGGGTGCAGGGGGGTGCTACCCCCTCAATATTAGCTATAACCCCTCCAAACAAAATGTCCACCCCTCCAAAAAAAATTTTCAACCCCCCCAATATTCGGCATAATAAATAAATAATTAAATAGTCCACTCCAACGTGCAGAGTGTTGATGATACAAAATAAACGTAGGAGTACACTCGAACAGAAAAAGACAGTGCAACACTCTGAAACTAATCGCTCCTCGCTTGCATTCACTGGTTTATTGGAGCAATTGTAAAGTTTTGAAACTCTATTATCTTCCCTGAATAGAGTTTGCAGTGACTTGTCATGCGAATAGCTTGCACGCAAGGAACGTTTGGAATTTTTACGAACACTATTTTTAGGAAATAGACTTGCCTAGATTTAATCTTTACCCCCCAAATATTATTTACATCGGAGTTGCATCATAAATTGTACTCGGATTCAAACAACACAATGTCAATGACTTTATAAAAGTAAAAGCATATTGTGTATTGGCCTATTGGGTTTACACTTTTACAGGTTCATTTAACTTTAAGTCTTGAACTCTCTCAAGTCTCAACAGACAATCGGACATGCCAAATCCATTGATATGACAGATTGACAACTTCAAAAAACTTTTTTTCGAAGCTAGAAATCATGATTTTTTCCCAATTTTTTCCTGGGATACTTTGTTTTCTGCTCTCTAGACTCCCCCTCGCGGCTCTAGTGATCCACCCCTAGAATATAGACCTTACTGGGGTTTGGTGACACTTGGTGTTGCTTCAGTCACCTGCTCACGGCTCACCACCCTAATATTTCTGGCACCACCCCAGTAATAAATATGAAAATCCGTCTATGGTATAATGTACAATGGGTAATTCCAGCTATAGACAAAATTTTGATCTAAACAAGAAGAACGCAATCCATTACCATAGCTTGAAAGAGCATCTTAAAATGAGTAAAATTGCGACGTTTGGTTGCGAATTGTTGTAAAATGAGGAAAATATAGCCCTGTGAAGTTCGCAAATTTTGTATACATTTGCATCACGCGCGGGAAAAATAACCGTTTTTAGCCAAAAGTGGTTATTTTTACCGCGCGTAATACAAATATATACAAAATCTGCGAACTTCACAGGGTTATATATATTTTTTCATTTTACAACATTTAGCAACCAATCTTTGCAGTTTTACTCATTCTAAGACGCTCTTTCTAGCAGATGTGGTGTTGGATTTCGTTCTTCTTCACTTGATCAAAGTTTAGTCTATAGCTGGCTGGAATCACCCATTATAAATATCGAAAACTAACCTTGTACTAGAAATGTTTGTATATAGTTCCAGCCATCCCAAATACTCTGCTTAATAAAATGTGCTGGATCACGGTGGTTGAATATTTGAAATACGTCCGTGTTGATCGATGGAGCTATCACACGATTGGCTGTACGATCGATGTACATAAAATGAACAAGACCTGGAAACTCTTCTAAATATGTGAACATTGGTTAAGGAAGACGTTCGCTTTGGACAAACCAGGAAACATTGTTACAAAAACATATTTTTACACATGTTTTACCCAGGAAACATAGTTTCCTAGCCATGTTTTCCGAAGGAGGAAAAACCAGGAAACCTTGTTTCCTAGCCATGTTTCCTGAAGGTGGACAAACCGGGAAACATTGTTTCCTAGCCATGTTTCCTGAAGATGGACAAACCAGGAAAGAGTATTTCCAAGCCATGTTTTCCGAAGGTGGGCAAACCAGGAAACATTGTTTGCTAACCATGTTTACTGAAGGTGCATAAACCAGGAAACATTGTTTCCTAGTACAGGGTTCGTAGTCTCCAAGACCAAAACATTTCAAAGACTTTCAAAGATTTTTTCTGCCTATTGTCAACGACTTTTGAAAGACCTTTGAGAGCAATCAGGTGTCGAAAAATTGCGATGTATAAGCACCATTTTTACCAGATACAGTAATTAGTCCCGTCAAATCACATCCTAAAATGCACTTTTTCGTCGATATTTGCGAAAATCTTGCTTCAATCAATCTATTTTATTAGCTAGGAAATCGTATAATCAAATAATCACTAAAGAATTTAAAGACTT
>CACRXK020002562.1:0-42408 GCA_902702795.2 Paramuricea clavata
GGGGGGGGGGGGGGGGGGGGAGGGAGGTCGCCAAAAATTTCCGAATATTCGGAAATTTTCTTAGTCGGAAATTTTTGGCATAAAATGTGTAGTGATAAAAAATTCTTAAAATTAGGTATGGGGTGCCGACCATATTGCCTGTGAAGGTATTCATTGCGGGAAAATTTAAGACGACCCATTAATAATTTTCTTTCTTTTGAAAGAATTTTATCGTTTAAATCGTATACTATCAAATGCTAAAAAGTAAAAGTTTGGCTTCGCATGAAAAACACTACTGCGGTGAAAAACAAAGCTTAGAAAATTTAGTTTTACCTATATGCAAAATTCCTACTGTGATCACAGAAACTTTGATAGTGTAAACCAGGCTGGCTTTATTTAATAGGAATACAGTGAGAGGTCTTACTACTTTCTTCAACAAAAACAATTCTTTCCATTCATATTGTAACTGCTTCAGTTTAAAAAAAACTTTCAATAAATATATATTAAAAACTAAGAATTACTTACGGTTGCAAATATGTTTCAACTTCTTTCCTGAAGTTTTAGTTTTTATTAAGTTTCTGTATATTGGTTGTACCTATAACGTTCAACCCTTGAGCTATATGATATACATTTTCTGCGGCGCCACAAGTTATCTACCCTAATGCAGATCATGGGAGGTCTTTTTGCTCTAGTTAGCAAGCCAATGAAAGCTTGGACAGTGTTTGCTACGGTAGCTGGTCTTTTATTGTTTCGACTTCAGGTTAAAATTGAGTCATAAAATTAGTTTGAAAACTTTATGCAATAGCTAATAAAAAATATAAAACTAATATTTATATATAGACATCCTTGTATAGCCATATTTTTTGTAGTTTTAAAGTTTAAGAAAGAAAGAAAGAAAGAAAGTTTCTTCTTAAGAAAGAAGGCAAATTTAAGAAAGAAGACCATTAATCATTTTCTTTTATTTTTAAGAACTTTTTAAATGTTCTATTCGAAAGAAATTTTATCTTTTAAATCGTATCAAACGCTAAAAAGAAAACGTTTGGCTTCGCATGAGAATTAAACATTACTGGTGAGGAAAAGCTTAGCAAAAATTTAGTTATGCATCGATGGTTATCGGCATGCAGTTTAATTCACCTATGGGGGCTATGCCGTCAACGCTTTGCTCGTAATAGTATTGTATGCATTTATTAGTAATATTTGGTCATTAAAAGCTCAACTCTTACTTTGAAATTATATAAAAACTGACAAATCAATTGTATGATCTAGAAAAAGAAGAGATGTCCCACAAAATCTAGCATGTGCAAAGAAGTGAGCTTTAACAATTGAATTAATGATTTAATGGATCCTTCAGTAATCTTCTTTTAGAGGGGTAAAAGGTATCAGGAAGATAGATAGGAGCGAGTTAGATTTCTTTAAGAAATGCCAGGGGGGGGGGGACCTGAAGAAAACAGTGCTTAATAAATTTAATAAATTTGAACTATAAATAAAGTTACTTCCAAAAGTGGAATTTCCAGAAATGTTAACTATAATATTGATGATCATTTAACATTTTAAAAACATGAAAAACTAAGAATTAATTAGAATAATTAAAAACTTGCAAATGTCCCACCTTCTTTCTTGACGTTTATACGATTGATCTCGTTGCAGATTGATCTCAAACGCTTAAACTTTCAACTATAATTTTTAATCACGCTTCTGCAACCAGTATTTATTTTAGGCAGACAGTGGGGGGTCTTTCTGCTCCAGTCGGCATGGCCAATGCAAGCTTAGCCTTTACAGGACTGCATGTTCACAGTGTTTGTGGCGTTAACTGGTCTTCTATTGTTTCCACTTCAGGTTGCCAATTGCCTTTGAAATATTTGTGGCTGAATTCGAAGGCAGTGCTATAAAACTAATGTTTATATAGTGATTTGTCAAACAAGTACCGTAAATTCTGGAACACTGCATCAAACAACTCCTAGACCTAGACCTAGAGTATAGGCTATTATTCTTCACCGTTTTTGGTGACAGAACGACGACACTTTGGAGCTGATTCAAGTTCTTTAAAATTACAGCGAGTAAAAAGTAAAAGCGATTAAATAAATTAAATAAAGTTATTTAATTTAATTTAAACAACTTAAAGTATAAAAATAAACATGAAAGGTTTCAGGTTTTGACTGCTTTGACTTTTGTCAGTGAAGTAACCTTTATTGTTGAAATAAATGCAAATATAAGGCTAATGAGTAATTTAAAGCTTAGAACAAGACGTGTTTGCTGTTTTAACTGGTCTTTGATTGTTATCACCCAGGTATAATTATATACTGTAGGTTTATTAGAAATAGCCGATTAGAAATATTTGTGTCTGCAGGCAGTGATTTAAATGTAAAACAAATAGTTATATATAGGCATTCGTCAAATTAAGTTAAGAAAGAAGTGTTGACTGTTGATCATGAATTTTATTTTATGTTGTTTGAAAACTGAAACTGCAAAAAGTGAAAAAGAAACACAACTAGTTTACACTGCAAAAAAATTGGACTAAACATCTTGAGTAAAAATGATGTATCCACTTATCCGCATGCTAAGAAATAAAGTAAACTTGAAACTTTAAGTAAATGTGCTCATAAGTAAGACAAACTTAACCCATTTCAATGGGCAATCCCCACTCCTGACGTCATCAAAACAATAGCCAATGAGGTTAATAATTAATCCAAGATGGCGGACAGCTCAATGCTTTCACTCAAAATATTTCAAGAATTAAGCTTGATGTGAAAAGTTTGTAACAACTAACAAGATTTTACAGATATTTTAAAGGTTCTTTCAAACGAGACAATAAAATATTTTGTTGCCATTGTCCATTAAACAAAAGTGATCAGTGACAGTGATTGTTTGTTGTGACCCGTTCTTTAGAAAACCTTTATGGCTTTGTTTTTCATTGTTAGATAACTTAAATCAAGCACCACAGAACTTTTTCCTTTTGTCCATGCAAGCAGTGAAATATATATGTGAATATATCTGAAACGATATCTTATATATCATGAAGCAATTGACAAAGGACAATATACAATTGGTATTTTCCTTGACTTGTCAAAAGCATTTGATACTATTAATCATGGCATCCTGATTAAGAAATTAGAATACTATGGAATTAGAGGTGTTGCTCTTAAATGGTTTGAGAACTATCTAGCCAATAGAAAACAAATTGTTAAGTATAATGACACTAAGTCTGAAGCAATGACAATAACTAGTGGTGTTCCTCAGGGCTCAATTTTGGGGCCACTATTATTTTTATTGTACATAAATGATATCCAAAATTGCAGCAAACTAGTTTCCAAAATATTGTTTGCAGATGACACAAATATTTTCCATAGCCATTCTTGCTTAAAAGAGTTAAATTTAATCATGCAAGACGAAATAAATAAAATAGCAGATTGGATTAGCAGCAATAAACTATCACTAAACACAACTAAAACAAAATTTATTTTGTTTAAATCATCAAACAAAAGGATTAAACATAATACAATAACATCGATAAATGGACAACCAATAAAACAAGTCAAAAATACAACTTTCCTTGGTGTTGTTATTGATGAACACTTAACATGGAATGATCATATTGATTTAATTACGAAAAAAGTTATAAAATCTACAGGAATAATATCCAAAATTCGACATTTCACAAATATTAATACTCTTAAACTAGTCTATTATGCTTTAGTTTATCCTTATTTAATATACGGAAATTTGATTTGGGGAAACACATATAAAAAACGACTACAAAAATTAATAAACATTCAAAAAAAAATAATACGATTAATGATGTTCAAGTCATATTCTGAGCATTCTGAACCACTATTCAATGAAGCAAAAATCCTTAACATTGAAAAAATTAATGACTTTCTGATCAGTTTATTCATGTTTCGATATCACTACTTGGATAATTTACCAAAATACTTTACCAATTACTATGTTACTAACAACAAAATACATGAACACAATACAAGAAACGCATCCAAACTTCATAAATCATACTCCAGAACTAATTTTGTCAAACATTCACTTCAAAATAAGGGTGTAAATATCTGGAATGAGTTAAATACTGACTTAAAAAAATTAAAATCCTATTGCACATTCAAAAAAAATTCAAAAAACCACTTCTTGCTGTTGCATTCGGAAACATAGATTTTATTATATGTATGTTTGTCATTATTTGAAACATTATAAAAATTCTTCAATCTCATCTTCTTTTTTCTTTTTCTATTAAACTTACTTTAAGTTCTGACCAATCAATGTAATAATTAAATACTTTTAACCTAGGGGTCTTAATCAAAAGCCTTTGTTTGGTTTCTAGTAGACCTCTAGCCCTATTTCTGTAATTCTATATCCTATATATACATATATATATATATATATATATATATATATATATATATATATATATATATATATATATATATATATATATATATATATATATATACGAGTAGGTTTGTGTATACGAAACGCAAAGAGTGCTCAATATCATAAAGATAGAGCAAATGTAGAATTTCGCTTACCTCAAAATTCCGCAACAGTCTGTTTCATCAGTAAATAATCATCAGGCGGTATGACAAGTTTCGAAAAATAGGGCTGCTTATATGTGTTTTGGCCGGAACGTGGGGGTGTGTGGGTGAAACAAAGCATGCATTCATCTATTGTTTGCGTTGTTTTGTTGGACGCAAGGCCGAAATGGTTGTTTTGGTTCTTGTTACCTCCGCCAGGAGGTTATGTAATCATCTGGGTTTGTATGTGTGTGTGTGTGTATGTATGTGTGTGTGTGTGTATGTGTGTGTGTTTGTCTGTGAGCACGATAACTCAAGAAATATCAAACATATTCATACGAAATTTTTTTAATGCATTTCCCATCGGCTAAGGAAGAACTGATTAAAATTTGGTTGAATTTGGTTAAAAATTGAACGAGAAATGAACAAAATTTTGTCTTGCTTTTCCCGGTCAATTATAAAAAACTCACTGAATGCGTAATTAGGACGTGTATAATGTATGCACGCAGTACTAAGAAGACAATGAGATGATAAACCTCATTAAGCTTCAGCCCTAATTGTCTATTGTCTTAGTTGCATTTCACACGACCGAAATTTAATGTGGGCGGAGGTATGCAGTCTCTGAGTGCCCTCTAGTTGATACTGTTTTTATTAAAGAAATGAGCTTTCCATCTCATGCGTTTTATTACACTTTCCACTTTTTCAATCAAATTCTTCAAATAAGCGTCCTGCGATGGTATAGGAATATTCTTTAATGAATAGTCAAATCGAAATTGTCGCATTATGAAGTTAGTCAGAAATGAGAAACGTAAACTAGAGTGCACAACCGATATACGGGTGCGAATGTACGAGTAGGTTTGTGTATACGAAACGCAAAGAGTGCTCAATATCATAAAGATAGAGCAAATGTAAAATTTCGCTTACCTCAAAATTCCGCAACAGTCTGTTTCATCAGTAAAGAATCATCAGGCGGTATGACAAGTTTCGAAAAATAGGGCTGCTTATATGTGTTTTGGCCGGAACGTGGGGGTGTGTGGGTGAAACAAAGCATGCATTCATCTATTGTTTGCGTTGTTTTGTTGGACGCAAGGCCGAAATGGTTGTTTTGGTTCTTGTTGATACTGTTTTTATTAAAGAAATGAGCTTTCCATCTCATACGTTTTATTACACTTTCCACTTTTTCAATCAAATTCTTCAAATAAGCGTCCTGCGATGGTATAGGAATATTCTTTAATGAATATATATATATATATATATATATATATATATATATATATATATATATATATATATATATATATATATATATATATATATATATATATATATATATAAACTTCAAGTTAGAAATAAATTTTATTAAATTTCAAATAAATACATAAATACGTTTCGGGGCACAGCCCCTTCGTCAGAAACGAAATAAGTTCAAATCCATGCCCTTAAATACTTTCGGCCTAATCCTAATTAACATACACTAATAATATATAGACTTGCATTAATATTCCTCCCTCAAATTTAATCCCAGTGGTACATATGTATTTAATTTTTAAATCCAAAGGCTTTCCCACTCTGTAGGTTTATTAACATCCGTGATATCGATAATCTGTGCTTTAAAGTCATTAAGACCCGAATGGCCCTCCTCAAAAAAATGTTCATACAAATGTTGACCACATAAACCTCTTTGGTTGTAAGTAAGGAATTTTTCCATTCCAACATCGGTATGGAACAGGAGGGGCAAACATTTAGACAATTTAGGGGAAAATCAGCGTGGTGTCCTACTGAAGTAGATCCAGCAATTGAGCTTTATCTTAGTAAATTCGAAGAACGGGTTTTGGCTACTAACGAACGGGGTAGAAATTTTAGTAATCTTTCCTCAGAGGAACAAGAAGCACTTAAAAATTTAAAGAAATATCGAGATATTGTTATTAAGGAGGCAGATAAGGGTGGGGCTGTAGTTGTTTGGGGAAGGAAGGATTATTACGATGAAGCTTATAATCATCTTAATGACCAGCAGGTATATGAGGTTACTGAGTCAGATCCTTTGGATAGGGTTAATTCTTTAATAGAAAAAACGTTGGATCCTTTGGTGCATAAAGGATACATATCTTAGGCTAATAGAAAATATATAATGGTTTCTAAGGTCCGATTAGGAAAATTTTACTTGTTGCCTAAAATTCATAAGCGTTTGGAGATCGAATGTACCAGAACGGCCGGTCATTTCAAATTGCGGTACGGCCACTGAAAGAATAATCGGCATTTTTGGATTTTCATATACTGTACAACCTTTAGTGTGTAACGTACCATCTGTTCTTAAGGATGCTTCTGATTTTCTTCAATAATTAGAGAGTTTGGGACACATTCCATCTACTGCTATTTTGTGTACTATAGTACCATTCCATCTTCTGCTATTTTGTGTACTATAGTTTGTGTACTTGTACCCTCATATACCACATGGGGAAGGGTTGGAAGCGCTTCTGGCAGCTTTTAATAGGGCTGAGTGGGAGCTACCGGTTGAGGACTTGGTTTCCTTGGCAAGGCTGGTCTTAGAAAACAACTATTTTGAATTTGATGAAAAAATCTTCCGCCAAAAATTGGGGACAGCCATAGAGACCAAGTTCGCACCAGTTTTGGCAAATATATTTATGGGGCACTTGGAAGAAAATTTTTTGGAGACGTGCGAGTTAAAACCATGTAGTCTAGGACCTGTATACGAGTTTGTATGCATTTCATTTAGGACAGATAATCTCAATTGTTTTAGGGTAAGTTGACCATGACGGTCAACATGGTAACGCTGCCCGAACCCCAATCCGGGGCGAAACGTCCGAAACTGACCACACCCAAAAACGACGCTTTCGCCATACTGCTATCTACCAAACCATAAAAGCTTTGGCTATTCTGAGGTGCTTATATGGTTCAGAGATGGTACTTTTGGGGGTGGTCATTGGTAAGTGTGAAATGCCTAGCACTAATATTTCACAAGAAAATGGCCATGCAATAATCATAGTTAAACGTCAATTTGTGGCTTACAAATTCAGATAAACAGCAGTGGACTTACATAACCTTTTTCCCTAAATCTTTTTGATAGAAACATAAATGGTACTTATTTAAATATATTATCACTGGTTTGGTGTAAAATAGTTAATATTTTCTGACCGAAATAATAATTTGAAATGTGCCTACCTCCTGCAAATGGACGTATTTGGCCAAGTTCTCCAATTTACTCCGCTGTTTATCGGCGATCTCGTCGATATCCTACAAAAAATGTAAATCATCTCAGACATAATGGTACCAAGAACATTTTAAACAAGTTTCAACTTGGTTTCAAGTAGATCATACCTGTTTAACCATCGACAAGGTAAATCAACAACTTTGTCCAAATTCGGCGCCATTTTGTCATCCCATGTCGCTTGTTAACAATTCAGCATTATTACTCTTCCATCCAAGCCATTTCCATTCCACTAATAATAAATTTAACCCTTTATAACAGGAGGAAACTAAAAAATCTAAACAAAACATTAGAAATTCGCCATTTTATCACCCTGTAAAATTTCGCTCACGAGTCTTTCAAAACATTCCATACAAATCTCGCGTGGTTTAGCAACAGGGACTTGCAGGGGGGGTAGAGACTTGAAAAATGAAAGCCCATACAGTATGGTAAATTGGTAAAACCAACAATCAACATTTAATTTGCATGACTTTTTCATATTAATAAATAATAAATGTATGTATTTGTCACTACTAGAAATAAAACAAACATTTGTATGATTGTATTTAACCTTTAGTCTATTTCACGCAGCCCTTCTATCTTCGTGAAATAATTCACCCCCTCCCGTCACGTCCCTGTTACTTTGTCACGCGATATTTGTACGAAACGTTTTGAAAGACTCGTGAGCGAAATTTTACAGGGTGATAAAATGGCGAATTTCTAATGTTTTGTTTAGATTTTTTAGTTTCCTCCTGTTATAAAGGGTTAAATTTATTATTAGTGGAATGGAAATGGCTTGGATGGAAGAGTAACAAGGTCGAATTGTTGACAAGCGACATGGGATGACAAAATGGCGCCGAATTTGGACAAAGTTGTGGATTTACCTTGTCGATGGTTAAACAGGTATGATCTACTTGAAACCACGTTGAAACTTGTTTAAAATGTTCTTGATACCATTATGTCTGAGATGATTTACATTTTTTGTAGGATATCGACGAGATCGCTGATAAACAGCGGAGTAAAGTGGAGAACTTGGCCAAATACGTCCATTTGCAGGAGGTAGGCACATTTCAAATTATTATTTCGGTCAGAAAATATTAACTATTTTACACCAAACCAGTGATAATATATTTAAATAAGTACCATTTATGTTTTTATCAAAAAGATTTAGGGAAAAAGGTAATGTAAGTCCACTACTGCTGTTTATCTGAATTTGCAAGCCACAAATTGACGTTTAACTATGATTATTGCATGGCCATTTTCATGTGAAATATTAGTGCTAGGCATTTCACACTTACCAATGACCACCCCAATAGTACCATCTCTGAACCATGTAAGCACCTCAGAATAGCCAAAGCTTTTATGGTTTGGTAGATAGCAGTATGGCGAAAGCATTGTTTTTGGGTGTGGTCAGTTTCGGACGTTTCGTCCCGGATTGGGGTTCGGGCAGCGTTACCATGTTGACCGTCATGGTCAACTTGCCCTAAAACAGTTGAGATTATCTGTCCTAAATGAAATGCATACAAACTCATATACAGGTACTAGACTGCTGAAACATCTGAGAATAATGATTTTTCCCCAATTAATTTTGTTTGCCCACCCTCCAAAACATCGTGGTGGAAACAACATTTCTTTTTCGAGAAGCAAAAATATTGGCGAACAAATTCAGGATTTTTGACCAAGGCAACTGTTTTTGACAGACGTTTCCTGGTTTGCCAACCTTCGGGTTTTGGAAAATATATTTCAAACAATGTTTCAAACGTGTTTCCTGGCTTCCAAGCAAATTTTCCTGCTTTCAAACATGTTTCCTGATTTCAAATAAAGTTTTCTGTTTCAAACAATGTTTCCTGCAGGTTTCATTGGTTTGTTGACTTTTGGCGTTGCGAAAAATGGCTAGGAAAAACTGATGTTTCTGCAACGACGACGCTCTGTTTGCCCGAGGCCTTAGAGCATTTTCACAGTTTGTTTTTCCTTGTTTTATTCCTTCATATTCACAGGTAAGGCTAGCCCACGAGTATGGTGCAGTTGGAGCGATCGTATACAGCGATCCTGCCGACTCGGCCCCAGTGCAGGACACATATCCACGCAGTAAATATCTACCGTGCACTGGGGTGCAACGAGGGGCATTTGCTGTGGCAAGTGGTGACCCTGTAACACCTGGATATCCCTCGATTGGTAAGTATAAAAAAAGTTTTTAGTAAAGTTTTTAGTCCCAATTATAGAATCCGCACGTTTTCCCGGGATAACTACTGCAATCATACTGTATTCGGACCAATGAGGCACTGGCCTTTACTGGATCTCTGGTTCTTACTGGACCTCTATATGGGACCAGTTTATATAATTGATAAAGCAGTCCAGAATAAATCAGTTCAGTTCAGTTCAGTTCAGTTTAGTTCAGTGAAGTACAGCAATTTCCTTGAGCGTTTTTATCCATGCAGTAATAGACCTTCCTCTTTTGAGTGAAATTTTGATCTAGACAAGTCTGGACAAAAATTTCATCACAGCTTGAAAGAGCATCACAAAATTAGTAATATTCCGAAGTTTCGTTGCGAAATGTTTTAAAATGCGGATAATATAGCCTTGCGAAGTTTGCCGTTTTTCAGTAATTTTGCATTACAAACGGGAAATTGGTAATCAGATGATCAAACTGATTACCAATTTCCCACTTGTAATACAAAATGACTGAAAAACGGCAAACTTCGCAGGGCTATATTATCCGCATTTTACAACATTTCGCAACGAAACTTCGGAGTATTACTAATTTTGTGATGCTCTTTCAAGCTGTGAAATTTTTGTTCAGGCTTGCCTAGATCAAAATTTCACTCATAAGGGGAAAGGTCTATTGATCCTGCCATAATTAGTTTAGTCCAATAATAAACGAGTATCGGCTGTAACTTATGCAGTTTAATTTGTGGTGTACGTGATCTTCACATTGAACGACCTCATTAAGAATATAACTGCTATTCATTCCTTCAAACATATAGAAGGTATTTACAGAGTGGAGAAAAGTAGGAAAAATCTTCCAAAAATCCCTGTCTATCCAATATCAGCATGCGATGCACAGCAATTTCTTGGGTAAGTTTAAAGCGATGTTTATACACTTGTAATTTTCCCTGCGATTTTTGGGTGAGATTTTCTTCTTCTGAACAAAAGGATGAGTTACGAATGTCCAGATGAGAGTACATATACTCAAAACATTCATAACTCATCTACTTCTACTCGTTCATGCACATGCATCAGAAGACGAAAATTGGGCTAGAATGGACCATTCCCCAATTAACCAAAATTTTGATCTAAACAAGTCTAGACAAAAATTTCATCACAGCTTGAAAGAGCGTCACAAAATTAGTAATATTCCAATGTTTCGTTGCAAAATGTTGTAAAATGCGGATAATATAGCCCTGCGAAGTTTGCAATTTTCAGTCATTTTAGATTACAAACGGGAAATGGTTACCACTTCTGTGCGTAATACAAAATTACTGAAAATTACAAACTTCGCAAGGCTATATTATCCGCATTTAATTTTACAACATTTTGCAACGAAACTTTGGAATATTACTAATTTTGTGATGCTCTTTCAAGCTGTGATGAAATTTTTGTTTAGGCTAGTTAAGATCAAAATTTTGGAAAAGTGGTAACCATTTCCCGTTTGTAATCTAAAATGACTGAAAATTGCAAATTTCGAAAGGCTATATTATCCGCATTATACAACATTTCGCAACGAAACTTTGGAATATTATTAATTTTGTGATGCTCTTTCATGCTATGATGGAATTTTGTCTAGACTTGTTGAGATCAAAATTTTGGTTAATTGGGGAATGGTCCATTCGAAGTAGCAGGATTTCAAAATTAACATTTCTATGGCGTAAATTTACATATAGATATGATCAAATGCGTTTTATACCAAGTTACATTAATCTAATTACATACCTAATTACATATACTTAACCAAGACTATTTTATCTTTACAACAATTGTGATAATACTTTCTTAAAGGGATACGGCAATATATATTTTTTTTATTTCATTTGGAAGAACTTTAAAAATTATATGTTAATCTCTTTTACCGATTTTGCGTAACTTTATTATTTCTTGAGATATTTGATCTAATCACAAATCAGCGAGCTTTCCGCCATCTTGGATTTGGCGGATATGCATGTGACATCATAAGCAGGGTCACGCAAGAATTTTATCCATAGAGCAATTGGTTATTATGAGCCCAAAATCATATACTTTAGTAACTATTTGAAATAAAAAACTGCCTGACGACTTTTCAAACAAGACATGTTATTTGGTCATTTAGATGTAGTTTTATATGGCTAACCCTGCTTATGACGTCACTAAAATCACCGATAATGAGATAAAAATTAATCCAAGATGGCGGACAGCAAATTATTTTAAATCAAAATATTTCAAGAAATAATAAAGTTACGCACAATCGGTAAAGGAGATTAACATATAATTTTGAAAGTTCTTTAAAATGAAATAATAAAAAAATATATTGCCGTATCCCTTTAACTGTGTTTATCCTAACCCACCCTGTCAACTTTCCCTGTGGGAGGAAACCGGAGCACCCGGAGAAAACCCACGACTTTCGGCAGAGCGTTGACTGACTCTTTTCACAGAGACTGATCGCGAAAATCGAACCCACGATCTCAGAGGTAAAGGGAGATTGCTCGGACGACTGCTCCCTTACAGCATGTTTGTCAGGTTTTCACACGTCTAAAATCTCACATCTTGTTAAAGTGCATATGACATGAAATTTCTTATTTTCTTAAACGAAAGAACTCTTTAAGCTGTAGTGTAACTTATTTTTCAGTTTCTTGTTTTTATGGTTTGTTCCCGAGATATTTCAATTTGTTTGATATGTAAATGGTGTGAATATGTCCGCTAATTTATGACGTCACGTTGGTTGCAAGCTCAACTTACACTGGTTATAAATCTATTAACTCTAAAAACTGTAGATATCTGGTTACATTTTTCTACAGTGTTTCATCACATTTACCAGTGAGTGAAGTTTGAAATTGTCATCTTGGACGATAGCAGTGATATTCAACCATTTTGAAGAGCTTGCAACCAACATGACGTCATAAATTAGCGGACATATTCACACTCATTTACATATCAAACAAATTGAAATATCTCGGGAAAAACCCATAAAAACAAGAATCTGAAAAATAAGTTACACTACAGCTTAAATAGTTCTTTCAATTAAGAAAATAAGAAGTTTCATGTCATATGCACTTTAACAAAATGAATGATTGGATAAAACGCATTGACCTTTCAGCAAATTGAGAAAGGTTATTCCTACCCCGGACGCGTGGCAAGGCGGCTTGAACATATCGTATCACATTGGACCAGGATTTGAAGATTCTTACAACAAATGGTAAACAAACTTCCTACAGCAACTCTTAACAAAACTTTACTGTAGTCCTGATATTATCCCGATATATATTATACTATAATTATTTCAGGAAAGTACGCCTAGAAGTTTATAATGAGGAAAAGCGAGAAAATATATACAATGTCGTTGGAACTATCCCAGGCGGACTAGAACCAGGTAAATACAGAGAATTCCTGAATGTAAGTTTTGGAACTATTGGGTTTTATGACAAGAAATTAAAAATTTTTCAACTGCTCTTGATAGTACACAAATTCCATGTGTGCGTTAGACCATAGCCTATCGAAGGAAATATGGCTGTGAAACTCATTAGAATAACAATATAACTCATTATCTATGTTGTTCAACGTTTATTGATTAATCTGGTCCTTCACCGTCACGTGTGTATTGTATTCTCGCCCAACTAACCAATAGCAATGTTTTAGGAAAGTCACCTATCCGTGACTCAAACAATAGGGAAACTGGAAATTGCTATTGGTGGATTTGGTAAAAATACAATACACACGTGACGGTGAAACGACCAGCTTTATGAATAAACGTTGACTAACATAGATAATGAGTTATATTGTTATTCTAATGAGTTTCACAGCCATCTTCCCCTCGATGGGCTATGGTTAGACGATGTTTTATCTGTAACTGGCTCATCGCTTTACAAATTTCGTAGATCGTCGTGTGATAATCGGAAATCATCGTGACGCGTGGGTGTTTGGGGGAGTGGATCCTAATGGAGGTACGGCATGCCTGATGGAAATTAGCAGAGCACTGGGGCGAGCCATGAAAAACGGTAAGGAGTTCTTGGAGGGAAAGTATGGCCTGATACTCAGGCTAGCTTTCAGTTTGGCAGAACATCTGTTTCTTTCTGTACTGACATTGACCAATAAGTGATGACCATTACTGATAGTGTTACACAGTATAAATAAATATATTAAAATATTCCATTACGACCTCAGGATGGCGACCACGTCGAACAATTATGCTCATCAGTTGGGGAGGTGAAGAATACGGAATGATAGGATCAACAGAATATGTTGAGGTGAGATGACATTTATGTTCTAAATCTTCCCTTTAACATCATATTCAAGTGTGTAAATGTAAGAGCAATATTTTTGATCATTGGAGACAACTTACGATCACTGTTTATCAAATTCGTAGGGGTGAACAAGTACACTGACATTTTTACTAAAAATTCTAGGAATTCTCTCAAACTATTCGTGAAGAAGGTGTCGCATATCTAAACATAGACTCTCCAGTACGAGGTATGAAAGATAATGTATTATCATCTTCATCATCCGTTTGGTTTCACCATTTTAACATACCAGAAGCAAGGATGTTGACACAAGAGTGGAATAAAAATAATGCATGATTACACTGGTATTTCTACGTCGAATACCGATATTAAATTCTGCTCGCAACATATGATATAGCTATGTAATATTTTTATAGTTTATATACATGTTCCTTTTACAGGCAACTACTCTATCTTTGCTAAATCAAGTCCCATGTTGTATGAAGTTCTCTACAATGCAGCAAAGAAGGTACTGTACAATTTGGGAAAACGTGCAATCCTTCAGAAAGCCGTTAGTGTTACTATGTTATTTCCACATTGCGTTTAGTTTTACAGTTAATATATGAATTGATTTTGAGGCGAGAAGATCTCGGTCGGTAGATCATTCATCTGGAGATCGAGATGATTGATTCCCCACATGGCCACCTTAGCGTACGAGTAGCATGGTTTCAGGTAAAACTGGACTGTGTGGTAAGGTACTGGGAGCTGACGGCAGGTGTGGCGTTCCACCTTAGCAAAACATCTCGCTGATCAAGCGCAAGCGAATACATTTCCACTTACTTAATATAGGTGAAGAATCCAGTAAACAAGAAGGAGACAGTGTTTGACCAATGGCTGAGAAATCTTCCATCTACTGCTACAGGTTATCCCAGGTAAGACACAATGATTGCAAATGAATGCACCCTTTCTCGGCACTGTCTGCCTACAAAAACAATCTCCTTTAAAAGATCTGGAAAAGGAGAAATATCTGATCCTGCAAGGACATGATTGAGGGCCATTTTCAATTTTTCACATAAGTAAACTGCAGACATGTGCAAATAAAATTTCTTTCTTAAAGAGTGGACAATATTGCAACTGGAAGTGACTACATGGCGTTCAATCAGTACCTTGGCATACCAAGTGCAGAGATCAGATATGTTGCTAGCAAGGTAAGTATGAAAGACGCAGCATCTCATAAGTGCGTTGACCAGTCAAATTGCCGCGAAGAAACAATTTAGCCAAGCATCGTTGCTACGAAAAAGAATGTCCACGCCCTCCTTTTTGGAGGTGCTTGAGCAATGGCTAGTGCATATTCCTTTTATCTCCGTGCCCTTTAACCATTGGGCAAATAATAGATTATCCTTACTGGACATCAAAAGAGAACAACTCAGAACTAATAGAGATAGACAATGTGCACTTAGTTTTATTTAGTGATGTGAAACAAGAATCCTTGCAGCAAAGGTTCACATCGGGCTATCACCTCCAGGAATCTCGAGGGGGGGGGGGGGAGAGGCAAATTGCCTTTCATGCTCACACTTTCTGAGAAGCCATGAGTCAATGACAGACACTAGGGTGTGGGGAGAGGTCCCCCCTTCAATGATAGTTGAACAACTCTGTAACAAAGCTGCAACAATAATTTTTCAACCATGAAAACATTCATTGAGCTATATAAATGTTGATGAAATTTTAAGGCAATGATTTCCAGCAACAAATGGTGAGCATCCCCCGTCCCTCCTCATTATGCGTCCACAACTGCAACGAGTAACGTCTAATATTTTCGTTTTTCTTACAATTTCTAGTATAACTTTGGCTATCCAGTCTACCATTCACTACACGACACTTTTCATTACGTAAAAACCTTCATGGACCCAGACTTTCATACTCATCGTGCTATTGCTCAGGTTATGGCGCACTCAGTACTCGCTCTTGCGGACGACCAAATTTTGCCAATGAATGCCACAAAGTATGCTGAGAAACTACGCTTCGGAGTGAAAGCTTTGACAGAGAAATATGGTGACGTTCTCACGAAGTATAATATAACGATTGGTAAGGGAATACAAATAAGAAAAAGTCATGAAATATATATAGAACGTGGTGTTGATTGATGTCGTATCTGGTCGTAGCATGAAAAATATAGCTCTTTATTTCTGTGTGGTGTGTGAAAATTTGCCTTATAAAAAAAGGTATTTAGCTTGTTTGACAAATCAAATTTTTGAAGGTATAATATGCTGTATCTTGCAACTCTGACAAACCTTAAATGTAGTTCACGTGACCATGTATGTTGTTCACGTGTACCGTGGAATACACACGAAAAAATCTCACAACTTGTCAACAAGATATGTTCGCAACAGGCTTGTAGCAAGCATGTCAACAAGCTGTAACAAAGCTGTTATTTGATCAAGTTGCTTCAAGCTTGTCACCCGAAACTTGTTGACAAAATGTTGAATTGCAGGACGACAACAAGCTGTTGGAACAACTTGTAACAAGTCTGTTGAGCTCAACAACTTTGTAGCAAGTTGTCAACAAGCCGTTGACAAGTTGTCAACAAACGGGGAACAAGCAGTGCGAACACATCCTGTTGACAACATTGCTACAAGTCTGCTGCAGGTTTGTTACAACTTGTGCGTTTTTACCATGTGTATTGTCGGTCGTTGCGATTTTTAAAATGATTTTTTATCCGTTTTAGTATACTTAGAAAAGGCAATAGAGGCTTTTAAAAGTGTAGCACGAGCGCTTGAGAAGGAAATTCTCGAAGTGGACAAAAATGCGTAAGTGAATGTACACAAAGTGAGTTCATACAAAGCAAACCCAATGATGAAGAAGTAGCCTTAGCTAAAGAGCTCAAGCTAAATAATTTCGCTGCATGTTTTATACATTTAACAGAATTCTGAAAGTGCGTATGCTCAATGACAAGATAATGATGTTAGAGAAAGGTTTCATCAGTGGAACTCACGTATTTGGTCGTCAACAAACAAGGTACGATTTCATATATTTGCTTATTTACTTATACGCTTAATGGGCAACTTGCATGTCAGACTAATTTTTGGTCTAGGCAAAAAAAAAAGAATTCCCGTAAAAAACTTATTAATATTAGTAAAACTGCAAAATTTGGTTATACGAAATGTTGTAAAATACGGAAAATATAGCCTTGCGATGTTTGCATGTTTTGTATAGTAATGTTTGTGTTACGCGCGGAAATTGTTACCATTTTTGAGCCGAAAATGGTAACAATTTCCGCACGTAATAAACATATACAAAATTTGCAAACTTTGCAAGGCTATATTTTCCAAGCTTTATAACATTTCGCAACCAAATTGTGCAATTTTACTAATTTCATTATGTTCTTTATAGCTGTCATAGTGTTTGATTCCCTTATCTCTTTATCTAGATTAAAATTTAGTCTAACATGCAAGTTGTCCATTAGTTGTCGTTTGAGAGTTGTGTGCTTGATTTACACAGTGCAACTCAAGTTGTAAGCAGGTTGCACGCGACTGTTTTAGGCAAAAATTGTGTAGTGTGAATCGGCCTATTTTATAGTCAGTAGCGAACTACATTTCTCCGCAAGTAGCACTAGTTGTAGCTATAACCATGGTTGTTATAAGAACTGGTTAGGAAACCCGGCAAACTTCAAAGAAATTACGCTATAAACAAACATGGAGGTTGAAGAGTCAGTTTGACCCTGCACGTATTGGTTTTAATCAATGCGAATTGACCAAACGATGTGACACAAACATTCTCCATAGAAAAATGGTGGTAATACTTTGTTATTTGCAAAATATGCCGTAAGATATAGGCAAAACAAATACTTGATACCCATTCCCTTCGCCAAGCTTTCTGAACTGACTATTGTCAAACAATAGAAAGACAAAGGATTTTTCAACAGTGACCCTGCACAAGGTACACAATCACCTAAAACAAAGAGGGTCCTGAAGGGGGGTCCCAATCCCATTTCCCACCTGAAATTTTGGCAAAATCCCAGTCCCAGTTGGATTTTTATTAGAAATCCCACTCCGAGTTATTGAAATCCCAGTCAATAAAAACCCCTTTATTTATCGGTAGAATAAACAGTTTTAAGACCTTTTAAGCCATCACGTGTGTGCAAGTGGCAGACACTTTATGAAATATTGGGGGGGGCTTGTGCCAAAGGCACGGAAAATTTGAATCCCGGAAATGGCATTTGCAGCATTCTAAGACACGCATAATCAGAAAACCCAGAATTCCGGGCCCAGAGTATGTCTGTTCGCAGGTAGTGCTGTGGTAGTGCTAATAATATAGTTAACAACAAAAATCATCACCAAAGCCACCAAAAAACGGATCAAAATTGGGAATCGACTCGCATTACTTCAATCTCATTCCCATTTTTGAGAACTTCATTTCCCATTCCCAGTGGCCAAATCCCAGTCCCAGCAACCTAAATCCCATTTTCCCAGTCTAAAAATAGATCAATCCCAGTTCCCATTTTACCCCTTCAGGACCCTCAACAAAGGGTTTCCAAACCATGTCATATATATTAACCATGCTATAACGAACTACAAAAATTCTGTAGTCAACCCACCCTTCACTTATATATATACTCTTTTTTCTTCAGGCACGTTATATTTGGAATGAACAATCAAAACTCTTACAAAACCGTGCAGTTTCCAGGATTATTCAACGCCTTGACACAAGAGATGCCAAATAAAAGTGACATCGAGGAACAGATGAACATATTGATAACTCGTATTCAAAATGCTGCAAATTATTTAAAGCTTGTATAAAATTTAGATAGAAAAAGACTTATCGACGGGGATTTGCGACTCTTCAACAAGTCCATGGGCGTCAATCCTGGGGGGGATGCGTCCCCCCAGTTTTTGGAGTGGGGGTCGAATTCTAATTATCCCCCCACTTTTTGGCATGTTTAATGAAATTTTGTTTCGTGGTTATCTAAAAACCTAATGTATGGTATGCTATTCATCAAAAATTGTGATTGAAAGGAAGATATTTAATAAGAAGAAGTTCAACGTATGATCTTTCTGTAGCTGCTGGGAGCGAATACTGAGCGCCTCGTCGAGAGTAACGTCTGTTCACAGGCTAGGACATGTTAGTTTTTAGCGGATTTCTCACATGGTTAAAAATGGATTTAAGATCATGCACATTGTAATATATAGAGGATATTACACGGCGGTGCGAAGATATGACTTTTATTTTCGAGTGGTGAGAACAATATTTTACTAACGAGCGTAGGGAGTGAGTAAAATATTGTTTTTAAACCAAGCAAAAAGATTGTGAATTTTCACGCTCAAAAGAAAATTGGAAAAAGTCACGTGATCGATATCTTCACTAGTTAAGATATGGAAAATATTTCACTGTGTATTTTTCAGTATCTCACTCTCTACGATATAATAAAACTTTATAAGTGCCCCCAAAACGCTGGGAATGCCGTTTCAGTGTACCAAAATTTAAAAAAAAAATTCTGGTAGCATACCTCCGGACCTTCCTAGTTTGGAGTCCCCCCCCCCACTTTCTGAGATAGATTGACGCCCTTGTCAATAACTGACTCGTCCCCAGTCACCCCGCCTTGACGCCAGTGTTTCCAGCCCGCGCTTTGTATGTATAATATTCTTTACTATAAATTATTCAGCTGAATGAAGATGACGAGTCAGCTTCAACCATGCATGCAAAAATTATTAATGAGACCCTTATATATATTAAAAAATAAAGAAATAAATTGCAATTTATATGATTCTTTCTACATATATACTGTAAAGGCAGGCGTACATAAATTTACTCCGCTACGCCTATGCAATTTTATGTCAGCTATATAGATGTGATTGTGAACCAAAATGTATAAACAGAAAGAACGAAAAAACGTTTTGTGCTGTTTTGCTTGAATCGCCAAAATCAAAAGCTTGGTTGCGAGATTAAATATGAACTGGGTAGAGTGAAGATCGCGGTTAAACGTCAAGCACATGCGCGAGTATAAGGAAATTGCGGGGAAAATGTCTGCCAAAAATAAAAGAAGTATAACAACGGCATTGGAAAGCGTTTACTACAAGGTAACGGCTAAGATAGGGAATCTCACCGCTTTTCCTTATCTCATACGACGAGGTTATACTGAGTTTACACTCTCGTAATTTTCTTTACACTTTTTGTTAGAGCTTCGTGAAGGCAATACTATTTCCACTCTTTCGAGTTCAAGCGGTAATCATGCACGCGCATGTTTGATCCACTGATCTGAAATAAGGAATGGATAGCGCATCTGCTGTGCATAACTGAAGCCAATGGCGCCATATTGGATGGTCCCACCATAAATCTAATCTGGTGTTGTGGACATGTTTAACTCTTCCTTTATGTTCCTAGTCACTAGTGGGAAAGGACAATTATTGCCTAGATAAGAATTTATCATCAGTAGCCTCTCTTATTCCTAAATTTGCGGTGAATAACTAATGAAGGCCATCAAATATGGCCGCCATAAGCCACATTATGTGGTGTATAAAACATTCTAAAACTATTTCGAAGAGGTTTTGGAAGCTATATTTCACAAGTCATATAGGCGAAGATATTTGCTTTATAGTCTAACTGAACTTAAACAGCAAACGATTAGACTGGTCCATGAATTTGACTGATTTATAAATCTCATCTCATTAAAATATTCTGGCTTCAAAATCGGGTTACTGAATTCAATAGGATGCTTCAACCAGCCCTTATTTCAGATCAGTGGTTTGATCGCAGTGTTGCTAACGTGTGCGAACCACTGCGCCATCAACAACAACTATTTAAGAAATAGAAAACATTTTCCGTGTTTCTATAGAGTTATAGAAACACGCGTGCTAGTCTGGGAGAACGAGAAATAATCAGTGGGAACACGAGCACGTAGTGCGAGTGTTTCGACGTTATTTCGAGTTCTCCCAAACTAGCACAAGTGTTTCTATAACTCTATAGAAACACAGGAAAAAAGTTTTCTATTTCCTTTATTAAAAAACCTCGTGGTAATAACACAAAAACAATATTTTTAACGCGATTAAAAAGTATATTCTCATTACACAATAACAAGAAAATGCTGCCTAGCAACAAATTTATAGCAGCTTAGTATAGCTGACCAAGTTAACCTGTAAAAATATAGTATAGTTAATTATTAATACCGGCATCAATTTTCAGTTTTACCGACTGCAAAATTATGGAATAAAACACGCTGAAAAAGTTGATTTAAAGAAAATTTAAAGCGAAAAAACGTTTGGTCAGTGTTTTCCATTTCTTGTTTAACAAAATTTCAGGTTGACGAAGATTTTTAATCGATATTTCAGGTGAAAACGTCTGTTTTCGTGTGTTGCTTTTGAGGTTCGTGGAAAATTCCCGTGTTCTATAGCGTTATAGAAACACGGGATTTTTCGCTTTTCAACCAATCAGCGCAGGCGTTATTAAAAGGTTATTTTATAAAGGACTATATCACGTCAAAAATTCCATCACAAAATTGCCTAAGTTTAAAAAGACTTGTTTGTGTTAAACAAACATGGATACATTACCCGCGTGGCTTATCTTCGCCACTAGTTTAAACATGGTTAGGTTAGGGTCAAACAAAAGCAATTTGTTGGGAAATTTCAGCAGTGGTGGTCATCTATTACGAACAATGTCTAACAGCAGGTGCGCCAATGAGGGGGCAGGACCCTAAGTGGGGTTGTAATTAGCGCTTTTCGTCGCACTAAGACTTAAGCTCAAACATAGTTAGGTTGATGGACCAACAGTGCGAGTGAAACAATAGCAACATAAGGGGTTTAGACACAAGAGGGAGGGACGCGCGTGCTGCGCTATTGTGCTGCACCACAGCAAAAATACCAACATGTTGAAACTGGTCAAAACGCGAAGCAATCTCCTGCAAAGCTATTGTGCACGTCCAGTTTGGTTTGCAAGAGTCAGGAAGGGCGAGCAATCTTGCTAAATACTTGTTTTTATATAAATAGGCCATAATATGGTATCGTGCTGGATGCTGCAACAAACATTGAGTGGGCATTATATAAACAAAGAGGGGGTTGCCCTGTTGGACTTTAAATTGTATCAAAACTGTTTATGAAACCGCAGGGTGTATAAAGCCAATATCATTGCTCTTATGAAGATCCGGACTTGATCTTATAAAAAGTGATCAATTTCACTGATAAGTTATCGTTTTTACAAATTGGATTTAATTAAAAAATACTACAATAAAACATTCCTAATGCAATATAGCCTCTACAATGGTTACTACAAATGACATTGCACTTATCGATCTTCTGTGTTAATTAATATCAAATACAGTACGCATCTCCATTTATGTAGCTTTGTAGGTGTATTAAATGTTGTTGTTCTTGTTGTAATGTACTAATCCACATATTCCTTTTTACACAAAAAGATACACATGTATAATATATTTCTATATATAGCGACCTGCATGGAAGTTCCTATATTAATTGTATAGCTATTTCTATTTCAATCTAAATTGGGTTTCATAAAATTGTGGACCATAAGAGAGTCCATATACGTCAAGGAGGTCCAAATCGACTCACATTACATGGAACAGTGCATGGCAAGTGAATGCCCATAGATTCTATTTTTGTTGAGATAGCCATGTAGTCTTTGAATAGAGGTAAGCATGAGGTCTATGCACTTCTAAACGAACCTAAAATAGTAGCCTAGGGACGAGAATGGACCCTGAAATCAAACCCCAAATAGTGTACGATTCAAGCAAATCCTACCCCAATAGGTTGTGAATTTGACTCACATTAGTCATTTTAACCCTATTTTTGGAGTTGAAAGCCATTTCGGCTCCAGGTTTAGATGATAGCTTGATGCATTCCCTCCACATGGTTTTTGTAACAACAGAATTCTTGATTCAATGTTTTTAAAGCACATATTTTGACATTTGAATTTGGAACTGGCCCCTTCGACTATATAGCCTATAGGCTCCCTAACTTCAGCAGAGATGGGTAAGAAATCATTCGATTACTGTAATATTCAGTTTCACAACTCATTTAACCTAACCAAACACCGCAGGTTTTCTGTGGAATCAACAAGGGACGCCCTTTACTGGACTTCAAGGGAGAGCAGTTTTGAATGCATATACAGTTCCAATATCAAGGATTGGTACTAGAGAAGATAGTTGCACTTCGCTATACTGTAATGAATTACAATTTTAAAGTAGCGAGTACTTTTTGACTACATTTTCAATTAAAACAGTAATTGTTGCGAAATATAATTTTTTCAGTAGCGAAGTCGTTGATTATTTTTCAAGGAACAACGGGAATTCGCTACATTTCAAAGTTCCCATCAATCGACTGGAGACGTAAAATCTACCAGAGCGTGCAATTTTTTGTCTTCTTAGTCCACCACCAAGAACCTCAGAGTTTGATAAAGGCTTTCTTATATTACCAACGTATACGGCTTTTGCTGCTTAATAGGGTCCATTTATCATCTTTTTTGCAATTATACAAATTAGAAGAACATCAATGTAAATTGCAAATGTGGATAGCAGGATGTTTTGTTGTAGCAAAGTAGCGAATATTTCGCTACATTCCTTAAACAGTAGCTATATATAGACAAGTCACTATAGCGTACTCCATCTCTTGTGAAGTAGGTGTATATAGGTGTGGCTGACTATATTTTTTCGACGTACCTGCAGCGGACTACAAAATTTTAGAGTCAACCTACCCTTGTCCAATATAAATAAAGTTTAAACTATTCTGTTTTGACATGCGGGGTATATATTTGTTCCTCTCCCCGCGTGTTGCTACTTTGAGGAGGCAAAAATGTTGTTTGTTTCCCAGCGCGAAACTGTCTCGAAAGCCAGCTGTTTGCTGATGTTGTATCGTTACAACTATGCTGAATGTCACATCCCATGAACAGTGACGATACTTCAAGTGTAATATTACGTTAAAAGTTTTTAATAAAAAGTTAATGTGATGAAACTCTGCTGCCAGCTTGCCACACCGAACAAAGATAGCTCGCGTCTTTGTCACAAGTATTGGAACTATATGTACAAGCACGGCTACGATTCCTGAAATCTACCGCAGCTGTCGCCTCAGACTACGCCAGAGTGAAATAAGCACGCCTTCCTTTTGATCGTAATCTCCTATCAACGGAAAAAATATTCGAATGCCTCACTTGACATGCGAATAGACAGCGTTCACACTACGGCGGAGCGAAATTGTTTGAAAAGTCACTTTTGCCGTAACAATTTGAGCACGGTTCTATAAACAGAGCGAGATCAAAACGGAGTGGTTGGCGGCTTGGTCTTTATTGTGTCTAGTATTGTCTATAATACCGCATTGAGGCACTTGCACGATTTTGGAAAGTCTGATCTGACAGCAGCACTGCCACGTTAAATACCTTCCTGTGCTACTGCTGTGACAGTTGGACCATGTTTTGCGTGCAGTGTTTGCTCTTAATAAGTTTCGTTCATTAGTGTCTTTGTGCTCTTTAATTAAAACCAAGCGTTTAAGGTAGTTTAATTAGTTTGTAAGTTTCTTTGTTTGCTTCTTATTAAACTACAGACATGTTAATTTTGAAATTTTCTAAGAATGATAAATCCTTTCAAACTTGATTAAACGTATTTGACCTATGAAAACTCTTTGTCTATATTTTCTAGCCGTATACAACGTTAATTAAGAGAATTAAATATTTCACTTGAAACAAGAAATGTTACCCATGATAGGCAATACGTATCGAATAGGTATAATAGTTGCCTGCATACCTGCCATTTTGGGTATGTATAACGTGCCTGACTTTCAGTGTGAAAAATACGTAAGTTTATAACCTCCGCCAGGAGGTTATGTTTTCAACCGCGTTTGCATGCGTATATGTGTTTGTTTGTTTGTTTGTTTGTTTGTTTGTTTGTTTGTTTGTTTGTTTGCTTGCTTGCTTGTTTGTTTGTTTGTTTGTTTGTTTGTTTGTTTGTTTGAGAAATTAGCAAAGGTTTGTCTTGCTTTGCCAAGCAGGGTAAACTGAATACGTAATTAGCCATGCATACATTGTGTAATTTATGCATGATACAGAACTTAATTCGTTGGCAGAGGTGAGCAGTCTTCGAATGCCCTCTTGTATTTTGTATAAGTTGGTATCAAAATCTTCAATACTGTTGGTTTCATCGAAATCGAGTTGCCTGTAAAGGCATTTAAGTAGGATGCGATAATTCGCGTACTTACGTACGGGAGGTACGTCAACATTACGGTCTGGTAGTTCTTTATGGCCTTTCCAAGCCCCAACCAAGATATTCAATACCGTAATTTAGTTGGTATATGTGTAAGTCTAAAATGTCTTGCCACGAAACAGGATTGGATTGATTTTTAATATAAGGAATGTTGGAGAGTTTTGTTTGTATATGCAATTGTGCTTCTCTTTCTAACTCGTAGTTTGAATATACTTTTCATGCAGAAACCTGTACTTTTGTGCACTTTATTTTAAAGACTAAGTATACACAATGAGTATATACTGAGTTTGTAGTAAAGCAAGTACACGGCAATAATCATTGCCATAAAGGCGATGAGTGAATGAGATATGAATGAAAATGAAACATGTCAGAGAAGTGAAAAACAGTCCACGCTCACTGATTTACTGTTGTACTTTTTAACATAACATCGTTATGTTTGAAATTGTGTTGCAAGTTCGAGCAAAAATGATCACGTCACACGTGTAACATGGCTTGCCTTTCTGTAGGGTCATGTAAATGGGTGAACCGACAGCATTGAATATTTTCCTTATCAAAAGTTTTGGTATACTGACCAGTTTTCGACATTTCCTAAACCAAAAACATACATGAATTTGTATTCGAATGTTATTGTGGGTCTAATTATATCATTGTTTATGTTAAGTTGTTGCAGTTGTATTACCTTGCCTCACGTGCCCGCTGTGATCTAACTGTGTTTCACAGCTTGACGTTTTGCGCTCGCGACCTAATAACAACCTATACTTACGTAAAAGGGCTATATATATATTGGTCAGTTTCCTGTACGACAGTGAAAATCTATGTATTTGGAACTAATTTTAAACCGTATTCAATTGTGTGTGTTTAAGAACGCGTTACACTTTCCGTTGGTTTTGAATATTCTAAATTTGTTCTATACTGTCAGCTTTCACAATATAGTGCATGTTTTGACTTTTTTGCGTTATTAAAATTTGTTGTGTTTTTATTACAACACAAAAGTGACTACATAAAAATTACAAATGGAAAGAAACTTCTTTTGAAAACTTCCCTTTCTATTCTTCATAATGGAGATATTTCATATTTTTTTAATTAACAAAACGTGTGCATGGCAACGAAGTTCAATGAAATTTATGAATGTATACAATGAAATTAAATTCAAAATTTGTGGCGTTACAGAGTGGAGCTCCCGAGGGTTGGCAATAATCGAAAATTTACCTACGACAAGAGGTTATGTTTTTATGTATATACACACATACCATGTACCGTGGATATTGCCCAGAGACAAATTGATTAAATTGTGGTTAAATTTGGATGAAAATTGAATGAGAAATTAGCAGAAATTTATCTTGCTTTGCCGATCAGAGTAAACTGAATGCGTAATTAGACATTGCATAATTTATGCATGATACATAATTTAATTCTCTGGCTGAGGTGAGCAGTCTCCGAGTGCCCTTTAAGCCTGGTTCACACTAGCAATTCTGTCGGCGATTTCTCTCCTCCTGGCAAATGTGATCGAATGAATGACATACAAAAGACTTAGAATTGTTTACTTCTGAAAATGGACCATGAAGATGAACGATTGATGAATGGACCATTCCCCAATTAACCAAAATTTTGATCTCAACAAGTCTAGACAAAATTCCATCACAGCATGAAAGAGCATCACCAAATTAGTAATATACCAAAGTTTCGTTGCGAAGTGTTGTAAAATGTGGATAATATAGCCTTGCGAAATTTGCAATGAAAATGGTTACCACTTTTGCAAATGAAAATGGTTACCACGGAAAAAGGTTACCACTTTTGCAAGATTTTGATCTTAACTAGCCTAAACAAAAATTTCATCACAGCTTGAAAGAGCATCACAAAATTAGTAATATTCCAAAGTTTCGTTGCAAAATGTTGTAAAATGCGGGTAATATAGCCTTGCGAAGTTTGTAATTTTCAGTCATTTTGTATTACGCACAGAAGTGGTAACCATTTCCCGTTTGTAATCTAAACTGACTGAAAATTGCAAACTTCGCAAGGCTATATTATCCGCATTTTACAACATTTTGCAACAAAACTTTGGAATATTACTAATTTTGTGATGCTCTTTCAAGCTGTGATGAAATTTTCTCTAGACTTGCTGAGTTCAAAATTTTGGTTAATTGGGGAATGGTCCATTGTTCACTTCTGAAAAAACGACTCTATATTTTTGTGTGCAAGTTCATGCACTCATTTGCATCCGTCAGAAACACAAAATCGTCGACAAAATTGTTAGTATGAACCATGTTTTAGTTTGAACATTGACAAGTTTTATACATTAGGCATATTCAATATAAAAACATAACGTCAGTAACTAATTTTGCAGTTAAATTTTGTTTAACGTTAACGAAATGAATGTGTGTATAAATATTTGAAGCTGGGGTATAAAATTCATAGTTATATAGGAATTGAAAGGGTCAGAAATGATTATAATCGTTTTAAAGTTACAGACAAAATAAAACTCAGTTCAGTATATTACGATATACTAAAACTGTCACAGCGTTCTTCCGGTGTGATTTGCATTTGTTCCATCACAAAGAAAATACCGCAAAGCATTGTGGTATTGCATGTATTCATTGCACGAAATAAACAAAACTGAGAATATATCACAATTACTTCCCAGTCATTTTTTTAGCTTGATTGTGTTAGTAAAAAACAAAACGAAATTAATAAACTAATCGAAAAAGTATAAACTGACTAGCTTTATCGGTTCTAAACTGTTCTCCTTAAAAGGCCTGTTCCTCGTGTCCACAGCGAAAACCGTAATACCCAAAGAAAAAGCTGTCGTGTTTGGTAATGTAAAATTAAAGCTGTCTCAAATGGCGTTGAGGGAAAATGCACTACTTTCGGCCCAAATGTGGTACATTTTCTTGCGCGTAATACAAATTAATACAAAATTTGCAAATTTCGCATGGCTATATTTTCCGCATTTTACAAGATTTCGCGGCCAAACTTTGCAATTTTACTAATTTTAACATGCTCTTTCTAGCTGTGGTGATGGATTCTGTTCTTCTTGCCGAGATCAAAATTTAGTATATAGCTGGAATCATCTATTGGGGACTAAGGGGTACCCTGGATTCCAGAGCCTTCGACAGTAAATGATAAATTGAAACGTCGCGAAGGCTCTGGTTCAACGGGAAGCTTCTCTGATTAAACCGCGCCAATCACAAAACAGATTCTGTACTAAAACCACTAATTCTGTTTTGTGATTGGCGCGGTTTAATCAAAGAAGCTTCCCGTTGAACCAGAGCCTTCGCGACGTTTCAATTTATTATTTACTGTCGAAGGCTCTGGAATCCAGGGTAACTAAGGGGCTATAAGATGCGCCGATCTCTTCACTTCCGAAAAAGCCAAAATCTAACTTTTGTGCAAGCTTAAATTGATAATCTATGGAATTGAATAAATATTTTGCACTCTTTTTTAAGTATGTCGGTAAATTGTCTGCTGATATTATGATACAACAGGTACCCCTATACATAAAGCGAACTTTTTTTGACACTTTTAACATTTTTGACAGCAAAAGAGCGTAGTCCGCCCATATTGGCAATATAATAACGACAGGTACCAAAACGATGCTAACGCCTAACTAAATGTTTTAAATTACTTTTTGACTGTGTAAAGATACACTATACGCGAAAGTTTGAAAACAAAAGTGAGCATTTCAAAAATATTATGCCCTTCCAGCAAAACATGCATTATTATATAAATGACTTGGTCCAATCAAGTATGCTATAAATTGATAGAGATATCCAACAACCTGAAAAATATAAGCAAAACTTCGGCGTTTCGAGCGAAGGCCCTACTGACTTGCCGACGAAAGGCCTCCACTCGAAATGTCGGCGTTCTCCTTGTATTTTACAGGTAGTTGTATCCCTATCACTTGGCAGCTTTCTTATATTATAGTCACTACCTATATACACTGGCACATATCAAATCCAATCAAGTAAAAATTTAACCCATGAAACTCAAATGTATACTTTGTGAGATATTTTACTCTGCTAAACGCCAGAAGCGTTGCATGCTCGTCAAGGGCTATAGCAAATTAATGGGTCAAAGAGACTCTGCTCATGTCTGTTTTAACTGCATGATTAGGCGCAATGCGCCTTAATGCTCTTTACATTGTAATTTTACTCGCTCTGACTCTCTGGATTCAACAGACTTCCTGCTGATGTCCGTACTAAGCCGTAATGCGCCCGATATTTGAACGCAAGCTTGAATTCCCTTCAAGGCAAAAATGTTATTTTGTACTTCAATACTTATGAGATATTTTACTCTGCCAAGCGCCAGAAGTATTACTCGTCAAGGGCTATATAGCACATTAATGGGTCAAAGAGACTATCTGCTCATGTCTGTTGTACTGATTATAGGCGCAATGCGCCCTAATGCTCTTTACTTTGTAATTTTACTCGGTCTGACTCTCTGGATTCAACAGACTGTCTGCTGATGTCTGTACTAAGCCGCAATGCGCCCGATATTTGAACGCAAGCTTGAATTCCCTTCAAGGCAAAAATGTTATTTTGGCTTTAATGGTTAATCATACTATCTGTCACATCTCTTGTTGAAGTATCACGCTGCAAGCAAAAGTGCTGGGCATTACATGTGATGTTAGCCAGACAATCCGGCGCCCATGTCTCTCAACCTAAGAAGCCGCAATGCGCTCTAATGCGTCCTATTTTGTCATCTCACTGTTTAATGCTAGGCCTTTTTACTCATCAAGAAAAAATGTTAGGCATTGATGAGTGAACTATATACACTATATTTGGCCGCGTATTATTCATTAAGCCGCAATGCGCCCTATTCTTATAAGGTATAATTATTACTGCTTTGAAAAAAAGCGAATAAAGTTCAAATATTAACAGTCTCAAATCTTCAATTCCTAGCCAGATGGGATTTTATATACATATCACAGCATAAATACATAGTTCTAATATCTATAATATAATTGAATAACATAAATACTTATAAGCACTTTTTACATATATCTACAATAGTGTACATGTAGTCTTAAATATATTATATAATTAAATATACTTTATATACTGCCCTCTCATAAGTCCAAAAACTCACTATATATACAATAAGGCGAACGACAATTTTTAAGCGTATCTATTTCGCATCAAAGAAGGCGAATAGAATAAAGGTTTCAGTTCTTGCGAAGCGGTTGGCACTGGGCTCAGCTGTGGATTCTGCCAAGAATTAGAGCAAGTAGAACCTTGACAACAACGAGTTCGTTCCCGCGATATATCCACTATTTGATCGTCGCAAAGACAGCGTTGGGAGTAGGCTGGGTTTTCGTCCGTACGAGGCGAAGATGAGGTAGGAATTGGGTAGGGATATCGTGCGGAACTGAGGTTATTCGAAGTGTATTCTGCTGGGTTTGGGGTCAGCTCATCTAGGCTTTGATACCCATAATGATGCGCCAAGCTGGACTCCGGCGAAAAACGAGATAAATAAGGGTGAGATTCTTGTAGACCACTTCGACTCCAATACGGGTCCCATGAAGCATAATATTGCGAATACGGCCAATAATTGCCACTTTGCGGATAATACCAGCTCGGAAGCCCCATAAAACCTCCATGTCGTTTCAACGCGAGGCGGTTTTTTAGGTTAGGGTTGCTTCGACGTTTCAGCTTCCCTGTCGTCCCTCCGATGATGATATCGTCGCTACTCGGATCTAGCATCCAGTAATTTCCTTTCCCAGGGTCGTCGTAGTGGCGAGGAACTTTTACAAAACATTTGTTTAGAGACAAATTATGCCTGATCGAGTTTTGCCAGCCTTGTCTGTTGTTGCGATAGTATGGAAAATTCTATAAATGAACACGGAGGAATAGTATTAAATAATCTGTTGAAAAATCTGCTTTCTATATTATATAAGGTGAACTCCGAGACAAGAACTCACGCTTTAATTTTTAGCCGCCTAAAGTCAACAAGTTTTCATAAAATTTTCTTAAATCGCTGGAATCGCCCTATAACGCAGTACAACATATTCTTCAAACAACACATTTTCGCAACATGGATTTTCTTCAATTTTTTTTTCACTGAAGACGGTCGGGCATACGGATCTGAACTGACTGAAGATTAAATATCACAGTATTTGTAAAAAGGTTTTCCTTTGAAATCCGTTCCTTTCAGTATGTCGAAATTTAGTAAGAAAACGGTATACCGAAAAAGGAAATTACCTCGAAACACCAAAGCCCATGGCTTTTGATAAATTGTAGAGTTTTAATTATAGGCTAGATTTTAGAGTGTTAAACACCAAGTCAGTTCTCTCAAACATTTCTTACAAATCCTTCAAAGCCTTAGAATTTACCAACTTTAAGCACCAGAACATAGGGGCTGTTCATATATGAGTCAGGTCAGACCAGCCCGGCCATAGCCATTGATGAAATGTGTCACGAAATTTTTTCCTGACCATAAACGATCGTTTGAATGGAGTTTTTCTGACTGGATTGAAACTAAAGTAATTCAACTTTGAAATGTCATTCTGGATGTTTATCAAAACCGTAAAAAGAACTTTATTAAACTAATCATCCCAAATAATCGGGACAGCCCGCCTTCATACGAGCAGCCCTTTAGTGGGAAAATAATTAGAGTGGAAAAAACAATTTAGTATATGGACTGAAGATGTTTAAATTTTCAAACTATACTGCCAAACAAGAGATGCTTATATTGGATCGAAAATTTCTTGCTGTTGAAACTAGGCGTATACAATGGAATCTTCATGGATTCGTTGGAACTCTAGCTCCGATTCCATTTTCTATTTTCCGAAAAAAAGTTCAAATAAATTAAAATAAATATTTTGTTGTCCTCACACTAGTGCTGTAGCCCAACAATTTGAGCACACGTTAAACATTGATAAGCAAAAATTGCATGCGTATAATATACTTAGGCCGATTGTACGACTAAGCATCGTTTCTATAAGGAACATAAAAATATAAGGTCCTTATATATAAGCTGCACAAGTGAGCCTATATACTCAAAATATGTATACTGTATATAAATGGCTGGCTGTGGAAACAAGTCATTGTACTATAGCCCAACAATCATCTCAATAAAATATAAGAATATTAATATAAACTGTGTACAATATACATGCACTTAAACCACGCATGTATGTAATTTTAAACTATATCTTGTGAATCTTAGAATGGTTTCAGCAATGCAGAAAATAGGTCCTCAAATTGGGCTTCACTCAGTATACTTTAAATATACTGTATACATAATAATATCGTTTGTTATATAAAGTGTATAACTGCAAACACTTCAATAAACGACAAGAATAAACTGTGAAAATCTACTTGAGTCAATTTCATAAGCACTTGTGAATCTAAGATGGTTTCCGGTTGCGCTGGCCTTATATAGATAAACTGTACATAAAATACGAATTGTGCAAACAAGCCAACGGTCTCAAATAAATGATAAGAATAAACTTTGTATAATCTATACTTAAGCCAATTTGAAACACTTGTGAATTTAAGTGCATTAGGTTGTCTCATGAACATAATAATAGTCCCTTAATCTTACACAGGGCTTAACTCAATACTCATATACTGTACATTAAAAAGTCATATATACAAATAGTATTTTATATACACAAGGTGCACTGTAGGCGTTTATATACGTACATTTAATATGAATATTTACTTAACATACCTTAACTATAAATTCATAAATGCCACTTAAGGTGAGTCTCTTCTCCGGCGACGATCTTATCGCCATCATGATTAGGGCATTGTAGGAGAACGGTGGTTTTTCGGCTCGTTCATCTTTTGATTCCGTGCTTGTCGGTTCGGTCTTCGATTCTTGAGTCTTCTCTTGAGGTGAACTCTCTTCGACGCTTTCTATTTTATCCGACTTCGATTCGGACTTGGCGAGTTCGTCGTCCAGATCGATGGCAAGCATTTTGCGAATGCTAAAATTCTCGTTAAATACCGAAGGAGATTTCACTTGAGTGTTTGGCATCATCGTGATCGTACGAGCAGGGAACAGCAAGTGAACTAACAAGCGCGAAGCAGGTGACTAAAATATCAAGTGTATATCCGTTGGTGACCTGTTTTTAAACGCCTGCTTGAGTAGGAACCCCACTGATTATGGAAAAATACTGTTTGCGTCCTCTCTGCGTTGTCACGGAGGAAATAAACACGTTTCTTGCAAGGTTCGTCGCGATGGGGACTCTCGCGCGCAGGAGAAGTCACAAATTTGAAATTTTCAAGACCTTGCTGCGCTTTTAACCGGCATGCAGTTGGCAAACTTTTCCCACCTTGACGCCTAAGTATCGCTTTTTAAACGCAGGTCATTAGAGGTGTAAGTGGCAGAGCGTCTATATAGTCGAAAATCAGCGTTAAATTGGGCTATAGAAAGAACACTAAGCATTTGCAAAGAATTGATGGGAACAATCAAACAAAAGCCATCATGCCTTCCACTCGTAAGTGAGCTTCTAATTGCGGCAAATTGTCTTATTCGTGTCAAAATAGCCGTGCTTATAAACGAAGGTGAAAAAAGTTTTATACAATACGCTTTCGTAAATTGTATCAGTCTCAAAGGCGTGAAAAACCTGTTAAAGATATGTTCGAGTTCACAACACACGGTGCTTAGTAGAAAATTTAGCAGTAGGTTGGGATTACTATTTGACGGGTGATTTGTCATGGCCTTTTGTCGATCTAAACAATATACCTCCCCAGTAAGTGTTTCTAAAACTTTTCACAATAGAACAGTGCCTCTCACACTTGGCCACAGTATGGTTATTATGACGTTATTAAAAAGTATTTAACAAACTAAAATAAGGACAAGCCTATCTATTTCTTTAAGGGATTAGCGAAGGCAAACAAATACATATTTTCGGAAGAAAAGGAGCATACAAATTGCCGATATTGGGCGTACGTGTATAGAATGATGGCTTGCACGTTAGATAAACATTAGCCAACACGCTGAGGGCGCTTAATTAGTTTTCGACTCATGTACTCCTCGTGTGTGCCCCAACAGTCAGAAATATGTTGTACACATTGGGAATTGTTGCACAACAGTGCGTTTTCGCCAGCTTCAGCATGCGTTGTTACGTGGGGTAAAGCTTGCATGGCTTTCCATGTGGTTTTTAATCTATAAAGCTATACAGTTGTGCATGTTTCCACAGCCTGCACGCAGGCGGGTTAGTTTGAAATTCCAATCAAGCTTCTTTGATAAAACTGGACTAAACTCGCGCAATAAAAAAGGCACATAGCCAATAAGCGATGGCCCTTACTAGATCTCTATTTGTGCAGAACAGTTTAAAACTGACTAATCTATATCCATCCAGTATGACTATAAAGTTAAAGTTTAGTTCAGTTTACAATATACAAATTTGTTTACTTTATACTAGATCAAAATGCACTCACAAATTCAAACCCACTTGAGCAAAAAAATCGATATGCCTCTTTCGCGGAGTTACGAATTATAGCACAAAAAAACAACCGAGTAAATCTATAAAGCTTCATTCAGTTATACTATAAGTATAATAGTTTTATTAAAGTACAAATATAAGTGGCTTTATAGCACGTTCGCGGGAAGTGTGTCCACTTGAGTTTGTAAAAGTTTTGTACACAAGGATGACAAAAAGTGGCGACACAAAAGCCTCATTAGAATGCTTAATTAAGTTATCTCATTTTTGATATATCAATGTTGTGACACAATAGCATGGCATCAGCGCTGTGCAATGTCATATGAGTAAGGCATTGTCTTCGCACTAAGTCAGTAGGAGGATTATATTTATTCGGGCACTAATTATCTCAGCAAGACTGTAGGACAGGTGCCGGTACAGGCACTATAACGTCCCAAAAAGCGGTTGTCCATTTGCTTTTTTCTCATGCATGCGACACAATGTATCGTATATAAATATACACTGTATATTATTGAAAGGTATATGAATATAAGTGTGCAATATTATTATATATATAATATATATATATATATATACATAATATATATATATATATATATATATATATATATATATATATATATATATATATATATATATATATATATATATATATATATATATATATAAATTAAAATTCCTAAGAGACATTATATATCAGGTTTCTTTATGCATAACTGCAAAACTATGTCTATATATGATAACATATATTTCGCAGATTATTTTTCGCTCAGTATTAATTTTGTGTATCTGAAGGTCTGCGTGAATTTAAGTATCAGTGGCTATGTCTAAAGACTAATACTCATTAAATGAAAAGCTGTTATACATATAATAATCATATATACTGTATATATATATATAATAAATTTACAAATGTAAATACATATATGGATGCAGTGCGTACAATATCAGTGTGTATGTTTATACATTACACTATTCTGTACATATATAGATTGCATTTTATATAGATAAAACATAACAACGTGCTGCACGAATCATTAATCAAAGAACACAGCTAATATCATGTTGTAAAAGCCCCATCATTAAGTTTGATGTATTTTTAAACCACAAAGCCGAAGTTACGAATCATTACAATATGATTAAAATGTTTGAGCGTGCACCTTTTGAATTTGTGCAAGCGCACTTTCATTGAAAACTGGCATGTTCACAATATATTTACTTCTCTTCTAATATTTATTTTTGCAGGCACATTCTGCATGAAGTTATGAATTTTGCTCACAGGCGCTAAATAATATATTAATGAGCCCTGTTTAAGCATAAACGAATCACAAGGACACGCATGCATGGCTATATATACAGCTAATTCAAAAAAGGTTGTCCTTTGCAAACCTTAAACCAAAAACTCTAAGCATAATGGGAGATTATTTAATCAGTTAGAAATCATATATGGGGCTCCATCAACTATACACTGTAAATCTCAAGGAGTTGAATCAACTCCAAAAGTGTTATTCTGTCATCAAAAGATTGTTATTAGAAGACTATCTTTTACTGATATACGCGAGGCTGCATATATGGATTTATGGGATATATTAAGCCGACACACCTTTGCCGAAACGAGATGCGAGGCGGGATGATTTTGACGTATTGAACTATATAAGTTATGGTGCACGATTCAGCAAAACTATAGCTACATTATTTCTCTATATAGATTATAGTATATAAATGTGAACGAAACGTTGTTCAAACAGCAATAATGTTCTTGTACTACGAGATATTTTCAACAGTTGAGCTATTTTAACCGGTGTTTGTATGAACTTGCGTTTATAAAGCTCAGTGTTTTATTTCAATACATCAAAATCACCCCGCCTTCCATCCCATCGCGGGCCCCTTCAAGATTTGCAAATAAAAAAATCGACATGTCGTTGTAAAACATATTTAAACTCATGCATGTTTTAGAGAACGAAATGCCCTTATATGGCTTTCAGTTTTCAAATTCAACAATTTAAAGTTTATATTGCACAAAATTAAGTGAAGTCATATAGAGTGTACATGATCAATTTTCGAACATAAACATGAATCAAACTATGAAAGTAATAAACAATTAACAGTCTGTGCAAGTGTATATATAGGTAGTGATAATAACACCAGAGAGCTGCAGAGTTGAAAGACATAACATTCAACTACCTGAAGAATACCAGCAAAACTTGAACGTTTCGAGCGAAGGCCCCCAGACGAAGGCCTCGGGGCCGTAGCTAGACCGATAACTGGGGGGGGGGGGTATATTCATATATTCGTGTTCTGCCCGACGGATTTCTTTTGAAAGCGATTGTATTTAACAGTATGTGAACATGAATATATGAATATACCCCCCCCAAAAAAAATAAATTATCGCGTGTAGCTATAGACTTGCTCCAAGTCTCTCCTTCAATGTCATATCGATCCAATATAGTGAACACTACATGACGTAGCACGGAGAGGCGGAGCGAGAAAGAGAGACTTGTCAACTTCGGAAAATCTCGGTTCAAAACTGAACCGAAAATGCAAGACTTGCTTTTTCGGTTCAGTTTTGAACCGAGATTTTCCGAAGTTGACAAGTCTCTCTTTCTCGCTCCGCCCCTCCGTACTACGTAATGTAATGTACACTATAGTGGATCGATACTATATGACAATGAAAGAGAGACTTGGAGCAAGTCCAGTGTAGCTACGGCCCTGGAAGGCCTTCGCCAGAACGTCGAAGTTCAGCTTTCAGGTTAATTGAAATCCTCTCAGTCCGAAGCAGTCTGATAAAAAATGTACAAGAATTAAAAAAAATATCGTATATATCAAGTATATTGCAATTGATAAATTTAGAGATGTATATACCTGCACGTAAATATCGCATGCTATATTATATGCCCTAACTGTATTATTATGTGACTCGACATATAGGCTACACAAGTTACAAAAATTTGCAAATTAAAAACACATTTTATACAGCTCTATAATATAAGTCGCGTGTTATAGATTTGCAACAAAAAATTCATTTGATATATACAAGTTGAATATGCATATATAAATTATATAAATTTTGCAACGGCATATATTGATAATAAACTTTAGCACTGATCTTTTGGATGAATATAATTTAGATTAGCAAAATATATGCATGTTCGCGTATGCAGAAGGATCTACAACAAATCTGACAAACACGGGCATTCTTGGTATATACAAATATATAGCCTGCATGTATAATTTATCCGCACTTTCAGCCTGGTTAACAGGTGCGTTATGTTCTTTAATTTACACCTATATATATAGAGAGAACAATTAAAGTATCTTTTACTGACCGACACTGTATATATAATTTAATTGTTGTGATACACTTTTTTGAATTTTGGAATCAATAATCATTCAACAAGCCAGAAAACTTTCGATAAGCCATTATATTCATATAATCTTATATTTACAATATAAAATTTACCTATGAAGTGAACATTCAAGTATTTTCACTTCTCTGCATGGTAAAGATTTTGAATGTGCACAAAACTGCCATGCGGTCAAGTATTTTTTAAAAAATTACTCTCTATATATTAGATCATATTTAAAATCTGAACAGCTAATTATGCAAATTTTTGATGCTGATTCTCCTGCCCTTTTTCATAATTTAAGTGATTTAACCCTCACCCCATACCCCGGGTTCCCATTCAATGATCCAATGTCGTTTCAAAATTGCATACCTTTCCATCCTAAACAACTTTTGTGCGCTTCGACGACTCCTCATCCGTTAAATCTGTTTTTAAAAAATATAAACACAGATTAAGATTCTGAAAATTTAGATACGAAACTGAAAGGGCGATATAAGGTTTTCTCAAGCAGGCAAGCGCGTGCAGTTTCGATTATGCTTATTCGATTATATTTATGCCTTCACCGACATGGTTAAACGAGGATGAGAGTAATTGATGAAAGTTGAGAAGCGAGAGTTTGCATGCGGGTTTTCTCAACTACTCTCATGTCCCGGACAGATGAGAACAAGAGTTGCATGAGAGTTGACTCATGGACATTTAATACCGCGCGCGCAGCCAAATTTCTCATAAACTCACACCCAAATTTGAACCAGTTCAAAATTGATGAGAGAGCATGCACGAGAGTCGATGACGGTCAAACGCGAGCAAGAATTGCAACTCTCATTAACTCTCATCCCCGTTCGAGACTTTAATAAACAATTCCCATTATCGACTAATTTTAAAACTAGGCAAGGAGATGCAAATAAATCACCACAGCTAGAAAGAGCATATTAAAATGAATAAATTTGCAAAGTTTGGTTGCGAAATGTTGTAAAATACGGAAAATATAGCCTTGCAAACTTTGTATACTATTTTATTGCTACCATTTTTGGCCCAAATGAAAAATGGCCCATTAGAAGCGAGAGTTTCATGCAGTAACTCTCATGCATGCCCCGGTCAAAGGCGAGAACAAGACTTGTATATGAGAGTTGACGAGAGTTGTCTTGATATTACCGGTCAAACGAGCATAAAACTCTCATCAAAATTTGAACCACCTCAATGCTGATGAGAGCGCATTAACAGTCGACGAGAGTTAACGGTGAAAAGCGAGAAGAGTTACACTCTCATTTTCGTTTGAACAGGGGTTTATATAGGAACGTTTATAGTATAGGGTTCCTCCTGTAGTAATGCTGGACAGATATAAGGAACAACCATACAGACTCATGTTTGGAACAAAACTTACAGAACAATCCAGTATAAAAAAGCTTGTATATAGTTCAGTTGATACGTTTAGGCAACGTTTACACTATACGGGATAACTTTCCCTAGCGGCGCGAAAAAGCACCTAGATCCGATACGGAATGTACAACTTTCAGAAGCTGAGCGAAACTACAACTCTCCATTGCAATAACTCTTCTGAAATTAGCCTTCCTAAAAGCATGGATAATAAAATAAATGGATTGGAAACTTCTGACGTCATTGACTGCATCCTTGTTGAAAAACGTGACGTCACGCGTATTGCGAATGTTACCAAAGTTCTCGGCATATTTGTTGTTTTGCTATATTTTCCACTTTAAAAGGGTGATCTTGAAGCGTAAACTGGTCTAATTGTTTTAAAAACATGCATTTGTAGCTACGAAATTGGCGTCACAAATTTTAACGAAATTTGCGATGTATTTTTCACTGTTTAGTGCTTGAAATATTTGCTAAAATTGACTGGGAATACTTAGAGTTTTCATCGTAGAATGGCGTGGTTACATTTATTTGCTCTTTGACTAAATGTTTAGCTGTATTATTGCTAAACATGCCGTTTTTGAGAATTTGATTTTCAACTAGGTTGAGGCATCCAACCACGCCATCAATCCCAGTAAAAACATTAGGTCACGTCAGCTAGTTTCCTATCCATTTATTTTATTATCCATGCTAAAAGGTACGGATTACGGATATACGTGTTTTTCCTCACGTCGCTACGGAAAGCAAGTGTAAACGCCTACTTAGCTACATGCGAGCTTCTCTTTCACTCGTCCTGTTTACTACCCCCAAAACTACTTTCGGCTCGCTTTGTGAATGAATATTGGCCCGTGTGTAAATTTACTTGTGTAAACCTTATGTTTGCTTGCAATATCGAGCACGCGTCTGTATATAATGCTTGTATCATCATATAACAATGTCGACTGTATATTAGCTCAATATATTCACATAACAATATGTATATAGGACATAAGTTTTGAATGAAACAATATTTTGTCGATGTTTCGATAACAAACACATTTTAGTGAAAAACATAATTCGATATACATGCATCTTGTTTATCTTGAATGTTTTGTATAATTTTAACCCATTCGCAAACGGGATGATCCCATCAAAAAATTTCAATGCTTTGCTTCCGAGCCGTAACCTGAGGCGGATAATGTTCATTTAACAGGTGACCGAAAACTGTTTATAATGCATAAACCGAATCCAATTATTACTTTGTCATACATTCAACTATGGTTCAAAAAGCTAGTGGAAAAAATTCTCATGAGAGAAATTTAGAAACTTTGAATCGACTCCAAGGCAGTTTTCGTATAGCTTTTTGTAAATTTCACGGCTTTTCGCCAACAAGCTTGCAGACCGCGTTGGAAGCCTGGCACTAGCGTCCAGCATTACATCATTGTATTATGGAAATTCACAAACATTCGTTTCGTGACCATAGTTATAGGTTTGATTACAAAAATAGAAGGAAAAAACACTGGAAATGTAACTGTTTGTGACTCATTTGCATTTTTCTGTTGTTCACAGCCGAAGGTCAGTAAAGGTCTACTGGGTACGTCAATTTTTTCAGGGCAGTTGCAAGAGATCAATAATTAAAAAGTTACATAATTGAAAGTCATGACGAAGTAAAACATCGACCAATTCGCACGCGTATAGCAGATGGATCCTTTCGTGATATGCGTCATCTACTCACACTATATGAATAAGTAATCTTCATTCCGTGCAATGCATGAAAAATATCAAGAGATTTAGCAGGTATACTGTAGGATGTTCAATTCGTGGCTGTAAGCACGTCAATGCAGTCTTATTAACAAACATCGGATGAACGTTGTGAGATAGGAAAGTCACGCTATATATAAACTAGTATTATAGTGCAAAACAAAAAAAATTCTTACTCACAGAGTAACATTGCTATTGGACATTTTTGGAACGGCCCTTATAGGACGTCAAGGGAGAACAACTTAGAACTCATTAAACCTATCCAATGTAAAGTTAGAAAATTATAGTTTTAAACTAGGTTGTATAAAAAGCTAGTTAGCTGATTAGAGTTAACTATATATAGTTCGTGCGAGAGTTAACCAATCAAACTCGCGTATTGTACAGTTAACTACTATTCAACTACACAATTGCGGTTAAAATGAATAGTTTTATGCAACCGGCTCCAGATGACTTGTTGAGACAATTTTTTTTAATGTTCTTTTGAACATTCTCTTAATTTGACCCGTCTCAAACACCACACAAATTTTACTTGTCAATAAAGATGTAGCTACAACCAGTATACTGTATATACAAATAAGGATACTGCCAACCTTGGTTCAGTCTGAGCTTCTCAAATATAAGGTGTTCTTGTATAAAACCCACTTGAAAATACGCCTGAAAGCATATACGACGCTACGCAAAGTTCACTTTCGTTTAGTCCGCTTAATTCTTCAAGCTGGAATAAAAGCTCTCTTCCAAGACACTTTTTCACATGTAATTTGTAAATTTCATCGTTTTTTTTTTGTTTTGTTTTGTTTTGTTTTTGGTCAAAAGGAACATTGGTTAAATCGGTTTTCAAAACAATTGGTTTAACAATTAACTGCCTCACCCTACTCGAATAAAGGCCGAAAAATCCGTCATCTCTGTCTTAACTTTTCATTCAAGGATTTTTTCTTAATCAATGCGACGCCATTTCGAATCGTGATGCATCGTGGTCTACCCGACTCCTGAGATGAAACAACTTTTTTGTGTGGTCTAAATATACTATGTGGTAAAATGATTAGGTACTATGTACAGATCCATTTTAGAAACATCACGCTGCATAGATGTCATAAAATTTACAATAATGAATTTTATTCGGCCCTAAAAAAATACCTGTGGTTCTGGTTCCCGACCGACCCTATTATTTTTTCAACGCGATTGACCGTGCGACCTTATTTTCTCCGGGTGGTTGCGGGCTGCTCATACACTATACAGCGTGCCATTTTGTTTGTTTGTTTG